>JAVSCE010022438.1:0-193651 GCA_032199065.1 Smutsia gigantea
ATAGCCATTTTGACAATATTGATTCTTCCTAGCCAAGAGCATGGGATGCATTTCCATTTGTTAGTGTCCTCTTTAATTTCTCTTAGGACTGTCTTGTAGTTTTCAGAGTACAGGTCTTTCACTTCCTTCGTTAGGTTTATTCCTAGGTATTTTATTCTTTTTGATGCAATTGTGAATGGAATTGTTTTTCTGATTTTCTGTTAGTTCATCGTTAGTGTATAGGAAAGCAACAGATTTCTGTGTGTTAATTTTGTATCCTGCAACCTTGCTGAATTCAGATATTCTAGTAGTTTTGGAATGGAGTCTTTAGGGTTTTTTATGTACAGTATCATGTCATCTGCAAATAGTGACAATTTGACTTCTTCTTTACCAATCTGGATGCCTTGTATGTCTTTGTTTTGTCCGATTGCTGTGGCTAGGACCTCCAGTACTATGTTGAATAACAGTGGAGAGAGTGGGCATCCTTGTCTTGTTCCCGATCTTAGATGAAAAGCTTTCAGCGTCTCGCCGTTAAGTATGATGTTAGCTGTGGGTTTGTCATATATAGCCTTTATGATGTTGAGGTACTTGCCGTCTATACCCATTTTGTTGAGAGTTTTAATCAGGAATGGATGCTGAATTTTGTCAAATGCTTTTTCAGCATCTATGGAGATGATCATGTGGTTTTTGTTCTTCTTTTTGTTCATGTGGTGGATGATGCTGATGGATTTTCGAATGTTGTACCATCCTTGCATCCCTGGGATGAATCCCACTTGATCATGGTGTATGATCCTCTTGATGTATTTTTGAATTCGGTTTGCTAATATTTTGTTGAGTATTTTTGCACCTACGTTCATCAGGGATATTGGTCTGTAATATTCTTTTTTGGTGAGGTCTTTGCCCGGTTTTGGTATTAGAGTGATGCTGGCTTCATAGAATGAGTTTGGAAGTATTCCCTCCTCTTCTATTTTTTGGAAAACTTTAAGGAGAATCGGTGTTATTTCTTCTCTATATGTCTGGTAGAATTCAGGGGTGAATCCATCAGGCCCAGGGGTTTTGTTCTTGGGTAGTTTTTTGATTACCAATTCGATTTCATCACTGGTGATTGGTCTGTTTAGTTTTTCTGTTTCTTGCTTGGTCAGTCTTGGAAGGTTGTGTTTTTCTAAGTTGTCCATTTCTTCTATGTTTTCCAGCTTGTTAGCATATAGATTCTCATAATATTCTCTTATGATTCTTTGTATTTCTGTGGGGTCCGTCGTGATTTTTCCTTTCTCATTTCTGATTGTGTTTATGTGTGTAGATTCTCTTTTTCTCTTAATGGTTCTGGCTAGGGGTTTATCTATTTTGTTTATTTTTTCAAAGAACCAGCTCTTGGTTTTATTGATTTTTTCTAGTGTTTTATTCTTCTCAGTTTTATTTATTTCTTCTCTAATCTTTATTATGTCCCTCCTTCTGGTGACTCTGGGCCTCATTTGTTCTTCTTTTTCCAATTTCAGTAATTGTGTCTTTAGACTATTCATTTGGGAATGTTCTTCCTTCTTTAAATAGGCCTGGATTGCAATATACTTTCCTCTTAGAACTGCCTTTGCTGCGTCCCACAGAAGTTGTGGCTTTGTGTTGTTGTTGTCATTAGTCTCCATATATTCTTTGATTTGTTTTGATTTGGTCGTTAACCCATTGATTAATTAGGAGAGTGTTAAGTCTCCCTGTATTTGTGAGCCTTTTTGATTTCTTTCTAAAACTTATTTCTAGTTTTATACCTTGGTGATCTGAGAAGTTGGTTGGTAGGATTTCAATATTTTTGAAATTACTGAGGTTCTTTTTGTGGCCTAGTATGTGGTCTATTCTGGAAAATGTTCCATGTGCACTTGAGAAGAATGTGTATCCTGTTGCTTTTGGGTGTAGAGTTCTGTAGATGTCTGTTAGGTCCATCTGTTCTAGTGTGTTGTTCAGTGCCTCTGTGTCTTTACTTATTTTCTGTCTGGTTGATCTGTCCTCTGGAGTGAGTGGGGTGTTGAAGTCTCCTAAGATGAATGCATTGCTGTCTATTTCCTCCTTTAATTCTGTTAGTATTTGTCTCACATATGCTGGCGCTCCTGTGTTGGGTGCATATATATTTATAATGGTTATATCTTCTTGTTGGACTTACCCCTTTATCATTATGTAATGTCCTTCTTTATCTTTTGCTACTTTCTTCGTTTTGAAGTCTATTTTGTCTGATACAAGTACTGCAACACCTGCTTTTTTCTCTTTGTTGTTTGCATGAAATATCTTTTTCCATCCCTTCACTTTTAGTCTGTGTATATCTTTGGATTTGAGGTGAGTTTCTTGTAGGCAGCATATAGATGGGTCTTGCTTTTTTATCCATTCTGTTACTCTGTGTCTTTTGATTGGTGCATTCAGTCCACTTATATTTAGGGTGATTATTGATAGGTATGTACTTATTGCCATTGCTGGCTTTAGATTCGTGGTTACCAAGGGTTCAAGGGTTGCTTCTTTACTACCTAACAATCTAACATAACTTTCTTGTTAAGTTATTGTAAACACAGTCTGATGTTTCTTTCTTTCTCTCCCTTCTTATTCCTACTCCTCCATTCTTTCTATAATAGGTGTTTTATTCTTTGCCTTTAGTTAGTATTTGGATGGTCTGCTTTCTTTGCTATGATTTTTTTTTCTCTGGTGACATCTTTTTAGCCTTAGGTGTGCTTCCATCTAGAGCAGTCCATTTAAGATATCCTGTAGTGGTGGTTTATGAGAGGCAAACTCTCTCAGCTTTTGTTTATCTGGAAATTGTTTAATCCCTCCATCATATTTAAATGATAATCGTGCTGGATACAATATTCTTGGTTCGAGGCCCTTCTGTTTCATAACGTTAAATATATCATGCCATTCTCTTCTGGCCTGTAAGGTTTCTATTGAGAAGTCTGATGATAGTCTGATGGGTTTTCCTTTGTAGGTGATCTTTTTTCTCTCTAGCTGCCTTTAATACCCTGTCTTTATCTTTGATCTTTGCCATCTTAATTATTATGTGTCTTGGTGTTGTCTTCCTTGGGTCCCTTGTGTTGGGAGATCTATGAGCTTCGGTGGACTGCGAGACTACTTCCTTCCCCAGCGAGGGAAAGTTTTCAGCAATTATTTCTTCAAAGACACTTTCTATCCCTTTTTCTCTCTCTTCTTCCTCTGGTACTCCTATAATGCGAATATTGTTCCGTTTGGATTGGTCACACAGTTCTCTTAATATTCTTTCATTCCTAGAAATCCTTTTATCTCTCTCTGCCTCAGCTGCTCTGTACTCCTGTTCTCTGTTTTCTATTCCATTAACAGTCTCTCGCATCTCATCCATTCTGCTGTTAAGCCTGTCGATCGCTTGTCTGATTTCTGTATTGTCTTTCCTCAGTTCCCTCACTTCCTCCCTCAGCTCTTGCACATTTCTCTGTAGGTCCATCAGCATGGTTATGACTTTTATTCTGAATTCTCTTTCAGGGAGGCTGTGCATTTCCATCACTTCAGACTCCCTCTCTGGGGTTGTCTGGTTGATTTTGGTCTGAACCATATTCCTCTGTCTTTTCATGGCTATATAATTGGTCACTGATAGTTGCCACGTATGTCAGCTGGGCTCTTTAAGACTTTAAAAAGAGAAGAAAAAAAAAGAGAAAAAAAAGAAAGAAAGAAAGAAAGAAAGAAAAAAAGAAAGAAAGAAAAGAAAAAACAAAAACAAAACAGAAAACAAAACAAAACAAAAAAACAAAAAAAATGCCCACCGGACGTAGATTCTGTGGGAATGCTCTAGGTGGCGCTGTTGCCCCACTATTCCACAGCTGTGACTGTACCGCTCCGCAGGGCCCTTTATCGCTCTGGCAGGGGTGGGAACGAATAGGAGGCTGTTGATCTCAGTGAGAAGTGTTAAGTATGGCTACGCTTCCTCAGTCGCCAGCTAAGGCGTCTGAAACTCCCCAGAACTCCCAGCCTGCTGGGCTGAGTTTGCTGGGGCGATCCGGCTCCTCCGCTGGGCTCCTGTCTCTTTAAGACCGCTGAAGAAAGCGGGCGCTTTTTTTTTTCCTTCCCGGGGGCCGGCTGCAAGCACCCTGGCACGTTCCCCGCTCAGATCCCGCCGCCCTGTCTCCCCAATCTCCACTGCACTGCGCAATGTGGGCCAGCGCTCCCCGTGCAGATCACCGGGGCTGGCCACTTCGCGGGGTGTACTTCCACTCCCTCCCGGCTCCGAATCCTCTCCTCCCGCTGGTGCGCTGGGGTGGGGGAGGGCTTGGTTCCCGCCGGGTCGCGGCTCCGCATCTTACCCGCCTCTTGGGGTGCCGAGTCCTCTCGGGTGTAGCTGCACGCTGTGCGCTTTCCTGTGTATTCTCGTCTCTCTTTTAGGAATAGATGTATTTTCTGTGTTTTCGTAGATAAATATAGTGTTGGGAGGAGATTTCTGCCGCCCTGCTCACACCACCATCTTCTCGGAAGTCCATTTACTCTTATTTTTCTAGTTTAAGATGAATTCAAAAGTTATATCGATTTGAGATCTATCTTCTAGTAGTGAGCTATATCCATGTATTTTGAAATGCTGCATTTTCATTTTCATTCACTTCAAAATCCTAATTTCCCTTTCGATTTCTCCCCTGACCTATGGATAATTTATAAGTGGACCAGTCAGTTTCAAAACATTTGGATGATTTTCCAGGTATCTGCTGCTGATATCTAACTTAATTGCATGGGTTCAGAGATCATATTTGTTTCACAGCTCAGAATATGACCTGTCTTGCTAAATGTTCTTTATACATTTGAAAATGTGTATTCTGCTGCTATTGTATAGAGTGTTCCATGTATGTCCATTAGGCCAAGTTGTCTGATGGTGTCATTCAACTCTACTACGTCCTTGGTCACTTTCTGGTACTTGTTCTACTACTTATGGCAAAAGGAATATTGAAGTCTCCAACTGCAGTTGTGGATTCCTTTTTTCTTTGCAGTTTTATTAGTTTTTGCTTCATGTACTTTAGAGCTTTATTATTAAAATAAACAGAACTGTTTAGAACTGTTATGTCTTTTAAATTTATCCTTATCATTATGAAATGACACTCTTAATTTCTGGTAACATTCTTAGCTATGAAATCTACAGAGGAACAGGTTTGGGGATGAAGATAATAAACTCAGTTTTAGGCAGGTACACATGGGGTGAGACATCTGAGAACAAACGTCTGAGAGTCCAGGACAGAAATGTGGCTGGGAGATACAGATTTGGGTTAAGAAAGTGTTACCATTACTACACTTCTAGTGCAGTGCCAGTGTAGAAAGGTGCTCATAAGTATTTATGAAATAGAAAGTCCAAATAGATTCTGGTCTTAAAGTAATTATACTACTTAGAAATCTCCACCTGACCTTAGGTCACATAAGGATAAATTTATGGCATCCAAATTCAAAGGAGCCCTCAAACTGTCATGCTTTCTAGTGAGTTATCCAGCAGCTTTTCTGCAACCACTATTTCCAGTCTTTCTCACACTGCTTCAACCTTAGCTTTCCTGCCTCTTTTCTTATTCTCTCTAGAAGTTGTATCTTCCTTACCACAGCAAAAATAAAACCCAGCAGAGAATTCCTTCACTTTCATTCCAATAAATGCAGTTTCCTACAACTGAGAAACATCTTCCTCCCTCCCTTCCATAATGAAGAGTTCTTCCTATGTCCAAAGAGAGTAACATCTCCCCTGTGCTCTGGATGTCACTCCCCTCCTATCTTCTAAGTGATCTCACCATCATTTCTCTCTCTTCTGTACAGCAAACCTCCTCTCTACTGGCTTCCTTCCATTCGCTGTAAGCTGCTCAAGGATCTCCCATCTTTCCAACAGGCTAATACCACATCATTATTACAGCTCCCACCCTTTATTAACCTTCCTAAACTAACACCTCCACCTCTTCATTTCTTTGTTCTTCCACTTTCGGTAACGTATATAGCTCCCACCCTACCACGCCAATGAAACTATTCTTGGCAAGGTCACCAACTTGATCTCATCTTTGCAAAATCCAGTGTACAACTTTTATTCCTTTAGGTAACATTTGACACTTTTAACCACCTTTTTGTCCCTGGAAGCATCCTTGGACATCCTTGGTTCTCTCCGAGTCTCCAGCTTCTCCATACGCTGGTCTACTCTCTGAAGGTTCAAACCCCTTTCTAACTATGTTGTCACCATCGGTGCTCTCTTCAGCTCTGAGTCAACTGCCATCTGGAGGCTGAGGACAACCAAATCTGTTTCTAGGCTGGCCTCTTTCCTGAGCTCCCAGTCCTGACAGTCCATTTACCAGACAAACGCTCTGGTTGGAAAAGCCACACGATCTGTGTGGAATTCTAGATGTATCACTTATTGACCATGGCCAAGTAATGACATTACTGAACATGTTTTTCAGCGCCCCCAAACCCCCAGAAAAGGGTGGGTGGGGATTAACTATACTGTCTTCTCCAAGATACTCTATGGCCATTAACACGAGCCGCTGTATGAAAGTAAGTTGTAGGCAGTAAGGCACCATGTAAACTAAGCTGCTGCTTACCAAGGGAATATGGCACACGGCAGCCTGTCTGGAAAGAGCTTTCAACGGCTTGAAATTCTGGGAGAGCTAAGATGCTGGGTGGGGCCTCTGGATTCTCCCTCCGTTTGGGAACGGATACTCTCGAAGAGGCTGTAACTCAAACGCCCACAGACGTGCCGGGCCGCGCAAGTGAGCCGCGCGCTGGGCCGTGACCGCCCGCCGGGGGCAGCGCCGGACTAGTGACTCGCGGGGTTCTGGGCGCAGTGTTGCCAGATCTTACTGCCACAGAACCTGGAAAACTGTTTTTTTTTAATGTAAGCTTTTCAGTCTTTCAGTGGCAACCAACTCAGCTTTTAAAAAGACACTTAAAAGGCCCCCGCATCACGCCGAACAAGCCAGGCGCGCGCACGGTGCCACCTGTCTCATCGCTACAGACGCCAGCACCTCGGCCGCCGGGGTAAAACGCGCTTCTAGAGTGGTCGGCGACCCGCCCGCGACCCTCACGGCGCGAGCTGGCTGCACCACGGTACTGCAGCGACAGCCTCAGAGACGCCCGCGCGGGGACAGCTAGGGGCGCGGCCGGGGCCGGACTACCTGGGCGCCGCCGCCACCTCTCGTCCGCGCGTCCGGGCCCCGCTCCCCGTTGCAGCGAAATCGACGGCCGGAAGCCCGTCTCGCGGCCGGGCCTCTGCGCACGCGCCCTTCCCGGCGCGGCGGAAGTGAAGCGCCAGCGCTCTTCCGGGTCGCGGCGCGCCTCGCGAGCCTACGTCACGGCGCCGGGTGGAAGGTGGTGGGGCCCCGGGCTGGCGGTCGCGGAGGCCCGGACACCGCTGGACCCCGCGCCCGCGCCCGCGCCCGCAGTGGCCGCCATGTCGCTGCTGCAGTCTGCGCTAGACTTCCTGGCAGGCCCGGGCTCCCTGGGCGGTGCAGCCGGCCGCGACCAGACTGACTTCGTGGGGCAGACGGTGGAGCTGGGCGAGCTGCGACTGCGGGTGCGGCGAGTCCTGGCCGAGGGTGAGGTCCGGGAGCGGGGCGCGGGGCCGGGCCGGGCCTGTCCGTCCGCGGGGAGCGTCACCGCCCGGGGCGCGGTCAGGCGGCGGGCCCGGAGGTGACTGCCGAGGGCGAGGCCAGGTCTGGGGCCGGCCCTTCCTCGCCGGAGGCGTGGCGGTCGTTGCGGCAGTGTGGGCTGGCCTGCGGCTTCGGGGGAGACTGCGGCAGGAGGAAGGAGGTGGTGGGCGGGTGGTGGGCTTGGGTGAGGGGGCCGCGGCGGAGGCGGAGGGAAGGGGACCCGGAAGACCAAAGGCTGGAGCCTGAAGGCGAGCAGGACTGCCGGGCGGGTGTCTGTCGGCTCTTCCTTCACATCTAGGGCCGTTGTAGGGGGCGGGGGCAGCCCTGGACCTCTGGACGTGGGGCCGGCGCCGCTCAGTTCTCAGGAACTTGAGCGTGGGTGATCGTGCACCTCGATGAGGGTGATGGCAGGCCTACCCTCCGTGGGTGTTGTGATGGACAGACAGCGAGCCCCATTACTCGGACAGCTTCCTTACTCCCTGAGCGTTCTTCTGACCTGTTTGCTTGTGAGTCCACGTAAACTGCGGCAAGTGGAGCTAACAGTGTGACCTGTAGCGAACTTGCAGGTTGGACTGGTCAGTCATGGAGGAGTTTCCAAGTCAGTCTTTGGTGAGCTTCACTTCCGCATGCCGTTTCTAGCCTCGGGAATGTCCTCTCTCTTCCTCACACAGAATTTATCACCAACGTCACTGACAGTCCATTCTCTCCTCTGGCTTTTCCTTACATTTTGTCTGTGGTGCCCACAGGGGTACATCAGATTTCACTAGTGGTGAAGCTTACCTGCTAAACACAGTTGACTTTGTGGCTGGTTCTGAAACGATTATTCTCCCAGATCAGTACAGGCGAGAGAGAGGTGCTGCTGGAAGGACCAAAGCTCTCTGTGATGGCTCTCAGCTGCAGGTTCAGCCTGTCAATGGTGGCCACCGCTGCTGCCATTTGTGCTCAATTTGAGGTGGGAAACCGGCTGATCGTTCTGATGTCCTTATTCCTAAGAGCTCGAGGGGGATGTTCTGGCTGCAGCTACGTCACACACTTTTTCTCCACTGTGGTAATAAAAAGATTTGGGGTATGATTTGGAGAGAAGACGCAGGCTCTTTCAGAGAGGGGCCAGTACCTCTACTAATATTCCAAGTATGGAGTTCTCTAACTTTCTTTAGAACAAAAGCTCCCCAGTTCAGTTTATTTATCCTGAAAATACCAGATGATTGTCTTGGTTCTGTAAGAAATTCACAGTGGACATCAGGTGGCCTTGCCTTGTGGAACTTAAAATTAGATACACTCAGATGACAGGGCAGTCCAGTGCAGGGCCAGGGGCCAGGAGGGGTAATCACAGATGGGAGATGATGCACCTAAACAAGGAAGCTTATGCCTGTCACTTAACACCAAGGATGAGGGACAGGAAGTGTGACCAGCTGCTGTGGTTGTGTGGAAGAACCTGTTCCCTTTGCTCTCTGGGAAGGCAGGAGGTGCCGACGAGTAGTGCAGCCAAGATTCTCTCCACTTGAGCTCAATATGCAGTTCTCAGCTGTTGAAGCCTCTTTCTAAACTGAAGTGGTGAGAAACCTGCATGAAGTCTGTCACATAAAACAGCACCTTCAGAACATAGGCTGTGGGAATTCAAGCAGTCTTGTGTGAATATGGGGAAGACCACGGACCCCAAACAGTTTCTGAATTCTTGGTTTTTGAAAAAGGCTGTATTCTGTATGTCCAGGAATACTTCCATAGGGGTTGGGAAAGTATTTGTAATTCAAATACATTAATATATCTATAATTAAATGAGTAAATGTCCTCGCTATGGGGTAACTCTTTAAATAGCTGCATATCAGTTCATGTCAGGTGTCACCCCAGATGAATTTATGTTACATTAGGTTTTGGTGTCAAATGACTTAAAGGAAAAAACATCGATTTTCATACCTTTTGGGGGTTTGTTCCTGTAGCATAAAATGAGTTGTGGGGCAGAACTGGAGTCAGATAGCTCTCTAATCTTTGCAACATTTGTTCTGTGTTTTCTTTCTTTTCGTTTTAAGCAAATTACTGGGAGTACCTACACTGTCAGAGATGTCCATCCCAGTGGATTCTTGAATGCATGTTTTGTGTCCTCTTGTTTGGGATTCTGTGTGCTCTTGTTTCCTGCTGCCAGAAAGGGTAACTTAGGTGCATCGCTACTGCCAAGAACGGTGTTTCCGCATGCAGGGTGAGTCCACTGTCCAGCATGCGCTCCCTGCTGACCAGGTGGTGTATGGCCCGGTCTTCAGAAACTGGAAACAAGGACGCACAGTTTGTGATTTGAGTGTCATCAGGCATGTGTGTTTGGTTAGAGGTCACATGTAATTTCAGTCAGTCAACACCTACTTGCTGGAACGCTTGAGTGCCGTGCTTCCTATCAGTACCTTTGATAAACTTGATGTGGTTCCTGGTGAAGAATTTGTGTTCTTTCTGTGGGCAGTGCGGGCCTGAGAACCCATGGGCATACCCTCCATGAATCCCTGGCTGCCTGTTTGCAGTTCTAGCCCTCCGCCCCTCTATTTTGGAGGGCTCCTCCTTCCTTTGCAGAATGTTGGGTTTGGTGAGGGTGCCCAGACTTTGGTGTTGACTGGCAGTCTCGAATTGTACGATTGTTATAACTCTTTGCTGGAGGTTCCAGAAACTGCTGAGGTTGGCGTGATCTCAGGACATCCTCTATGCACATCCACAACGTGGCGCATTTTAGGTTGATTTTAAAATATGGGTCATATAGCACACTGACAAAGCACACCCCTCTTTCCATCTAGGAAGCATGACAGCCCTGAGCCCTGAGCCTGGCGGTCTTGTGCTTTCTGAGTGCTTCTTGATCATCACAGTTTCATGGTCTGTGTTGCTTTGCACCTGCTCCTGCACCCAGAGGCCTAAGTTCAGTGCTGCTCTCTCCCAAGGAGGGGTGCTGAGTGGATGTCTTCTCTTCTGCAGACACCCCAGAGCACAGCAGCAGGGCCTTGGGCAGCTGGTTCTAGTGACCCACGCGGCCTGCTCCTGTGCCTGGTGATTGCCTTCTCGGCTCTCCTTGCCCACCTCCTTCACTTGGAGATCAGCCCCTCAGTCAGTGACTAGCACCAGTGTGAAATAGCAATGATACCACCTGTGTTGTTCAAGGGTCAGCTGTATGTCTGTTCTTGTGTGTGTGCAGTAGTGTCTATCTGTGGTTGAGTTCGTCTTTCCTTGATGATGCTTTGTTCAGCACTTTTTCACCTGCTTATCAGCTGGATTGTATGTCTTTGTAAAATGTAAAATGTCCAGGTCTTTTTTCCATATTTTATTGTGCAGGAGTTTTGGGAGTTTCTTACTGGTCTGGCTGTAAGTCCTGTTTCTGTGTAACACTTGTATGTGTGTCTGTGAGGACGAGGAGGAAAGCTGCACATGGGCCCCCTGCCATCCCCGGCCAGGCTGCCTTGGGGGGCAGGGCTCGGCCTGGGCTATTGAGGTGTCTACCCATTCCTAATTCCAGAACGCAAATGGTGAAATGACAGTGGGTGGCAGTGTCTTAGTAGTGCCTGGCGTTCATTCCTTGGTAAGTGTTACATGTTAGTGTTGTTTTTATTTAAGCTTTTAACTTTGAGGTAATTGTAGATTTACATGCGTTCATTTGCAAGAAATGATGCAGAAAGATCCTGGCACACACTTTACCCATTTTCCCCAGGGGTGACATCCTGAAAAACAAGAGTTAATGTCACAACTAGGATCTTGACATTGATACAATCAAGACAGAAGTTTTCACCCAGGAGGATACTGTGAGTCCTTCTGCAGCCACTCCCACTTCCTTACACCCTGGAGACCACAGATCTCTGTAGTTGTGTCATTGGAAGATGATTATCATATAAATGGAATCATATATTATGAGCCTTTTGGAATTGGCTTTTTTCACACAGCATGAGTGTCTGGAAATCCATCCAGGTTGTTGTGTCCATAATTTGTCTGTTGCTGGAGAGTATTCCATGGCATGGATATACCACAGATTATTTACGTATTCACCCTCTGAAGGTCGTGGGTTGTTTCCAGTGTTTCCAGCTAGAGCTGTTGTGAACATTGGTGTTGCAGGCCTTTATTTTTCTGGGACAGACGCGCAGGAGTGCACATGCTGGTCATATGGTAGTTGCATGTTTCTTTTTTTTTTTTTAATTGCCTACCTGTTTTCTAGAGTGGACATGCATTTTTACATTCTCACCAGCAAAGGATGGGTGTCTTAGTCCTTAGCAAAGGATATGCATTTTACATTCTCACCAGCAAAGGATGGGCTGCCATAACAACATACCTTAGACTGGGTGGGAGAAACAATTTTATTTTCTCAGTTCTGGAGGCTCAAAGTCCAAGAAGAAGGTGCAGGCAGGGCTGGTTCTTGATGAGGCCTCGCCCATCGGCGGGCAGGTGACTCCTTCTCTGTGTGCGTGTGGGGAGAGCTGTTCTTTTGTCTCTCCTCGTAAGGATACTGGTCCTATTGTACCATAGGACCAGGGCCGCACCCTTATGACCTGGTAACTTTAATCGCCCCCCAAAGCTCCCAGTCTCCAGATAGTCACATTGTGAGTCGCACTTTGTGTGAAGTATGGGGGACAGAGGTGCGTCCAGGTGCTGTTGTCCTCACCAGCATTGTGCATTGTGTTTTTATTTTGTCATCATGATGGGTGTGTAGTGATATCCCATTGTAGCTTTAATTTGCATTTTTCTGAACGCTATGTGCTCATTTCCAGCTGTGCATCCTCATAGATGAACAGTCTCTTCACATCTGCCTGTTTTCTAATTGTAGTTTTGTTGAGTTTTGAGGGCTCTTTATATATTCTTGGTATGAGTTCTCTGTCAGATATGTGGTTTACAAGCATTTTCTATCAGTCTGCAGTTTTTCATCTTCTCATCAGGGTCTTTTTGAGACACAATGTGTTTAATTTTGATGAAGTCGACTTCGTCACCTCGTCCTTTTGCTGCCAAGTCTGGGGCCTCCCTGCCTCGCTGTGGGTGGCAAGGCTGTCCCACAGGTTCCATGGTTCACATCGGTACCCTCTGTGTTAGCTGTCGTATTGAGGCCAGAGTTTGCTTTGTGGCCTTGTGGGCACCCTGCTTTTCCCTCACTGGATTGCTTGATATCATCATCAAAAATCTCTTGGCATATTGTGTGTCCCAAGTTTTGGGACTTTGCTGTGTTGTTCCATTGTTCTGTGAATCCACATCTCCACCAGCACCACTCAGGCTGGAGTATTATAGCTACATAACCAGTCGTGAAATTGGGTATTTTCTTTTTTAGTTAGGGAAAATTTTAGAAACGCAGGAAAGTAGAAAGACTGCCAGAACAAATACCTGTCAGCCTGCTATCCAATATTAATAAATGTTAGCTTTTTAGACATCATATTTGGTCCAGATCTTTCTTTTTTTTATTAAGGTATTATTGATATACACTCTTATGAAGGTTTCACATGAAAAAACAATGTGGTTACTACATTTACCCATATTGTGAAGTCCCCACTCATACCCCAGTTCAGTCACTGTCCATCAGTGTAGTAAGATGACACAGATTCACTCTTTGCCTTCTCTGTGCTACACTGTTTTCCCCATGATTCCCCACATCATGTGTACAAAACATAATACCCCACAATCCCCTTCTCCCACCCTCCCCACCCACCCTCCCACACCCCTCCCCTTTGGTAACCACTAGTTCCTTCTTGGAGTCTCTGAGTCTGCTATTTTGTTCCTTCAGTTTTGCTTTGTTGTTACACTCCACAAATGAGGGAAATCATTTGGCACTTGTCTTTCTCCGCCTGGCTTATTTCACTGAGCATAATATCCTCCAGCTCCATTCACGTTGTTGCAAATGGCAGGATTTGTTTCCTTCTTATGGCTGAATAGCATTCCATTGTGTATATGTACCACATCTTCTTTATCCATTCTTCTACTGATGGACACTTTTAGGTTGCTTCCATATCTTGGCTATTGTAAAAAGTGCTGCAATAAACATAGGGGTGCATATGTCTTTTTGAATCTGAGAAGTTGTATTCTTTGGGTAAATTCCAAGGAGTGGGATTCCCGGGTCAAATGGTATTTGTATTTTTAGTTTTTTGAGGAACCTCCATATTGCTTTCCACAATGGTGGAACTAGCTTACATTCCCACCAGCAGTGTAGGAGGGTTCCCCTTTCTCCACATCCTCGCCAGCATTTGTTGTTCTTAGTCTTTTGGATGGTGGCCATCCTCACTGGTATGAGGTGATATCTCATTGTGGTTTTAATTTGCATTTCCGTGATGATTAGTGATGTGGAGCATCTTTTCATGTGTCTGTTGGCTATCTGAATTTCTTCTTTGGAGAACTGTCTGTTCATATCCTCCGCCCATTTTTTAATCAGGTTATTTGCTTTTTGGCCGTAGAGGCGTGTAAGTTCTTTATATATTTTGGATGTTAACCCCTTGTCGGATATGTCATTTACAAATATATTCTCCCATACAGTAGGATGCCTTTTTGTTCTGTTGATGGTGTCCTTTGCTGTACAGAAAGTTTTTAGTTTGATGTAGTCCCATGAGTTCATTTTTGCTTTTGTTTCCCTTGCACGAGGAGATGCGTTCAGGAAGATTAAGAGTTTTATGGTTTCATGACTTACATTCAGGTCCTTGATCCATTTCGAGTTTACTTTTGTGTATGGGGTTAAACAATGATCCAGTTTCATTCTCTTGCATGTAACTGTCCAGTTTTGCCAAGTCCAGATCTTTCTTAAAAATTTAAAAACATCATATGTCACTAAAGGCTCCACTGACTCTCCCTAGTTGCCTTTTCCTCCCCTCTTCAGAGGCAGCCACCATCATGAATTTAGCTCATGGACTCCTGCCATCTCTCTGCATTTTGTCCACACATGTCCATAAACTGCGTAACTGCTTTTGGGCATTCTGCATTCTACATGAGCACTGCTTTTCACATAGGATTTTGTTCTTGTGCTCTGCCCCTTGGCTTGGTGCATGTTGTGACTGCCCACAGTGTGTTAGGTGCCACTGCCTCACTGAGCGCAGAGCCCAGTGGGAGGCTGTAAACTGGTGTCTAGATGAGTGCATAACGTGGGGTCTGATGCCAGAAAATGTGGGGAAGAAGAACAGAGCTGGGGATGGGAGTGGCTGGCATGGGAATGAGTTGGGGATGGCCGCCTCAGAAGGGACAGGACGCAGAGCCCCAGCAATTGGAGCAGGTGAGCTGGGGCAGTGTGCAGGGCAAGAGCATCCTGGACATATGGGGCTATGAGAAGTGGGAAGGCCCTGAATGGTAACAGGCTTGGTGTTAGAGGAGAAGGTGCTGTCCAGGGCCCAGGGGGCAGGCAGGAGGACCTTGTAGGCATGCTGGGTTGCTCCATGGTGCTGGAAGTTTTGGCAGAGTCCTACACAGTCCGTGTGTGGGTAAGAACAGTTTTAGCTCCTCATTTCTGATCTTTATAGTCTTTACTTCTTTCCTAGCCTCCCTGCATGTATCAATGTATCACACTGTTGTGCTACAGAGCTGAGAACAGGCACTGTTAGGCCTTATGTTAGCTGTGGGCTTCTCAGAGTTCCTATTTCTCAGGTTGAAGAAGTTCCTTTTGATTTTTACTTTGCTGAGAACTATTTTATTTTACTCTTTAAAAACAGAAATGAGTGGGATTTACATGTTGACAGATGGTCTCTGTGTCTAATGAGGTGATCACTTTTCCTCTTCTGTTAATGTCCTGTACTACAGTGATAAAAAAAAATGTTGAACCAACTTTGCATTCCTGGGATAAATCCTATTGGTCATAATGTGTTATCTTTATTATGTATTGCCAGAATCACTTTGCTGGTATTTTCCTGAGGGTTTTTTATATCTATGTTAATGAGTGATTTTGATCTGTAATTGTGTCTGTAATATGTTCTCTGGCCTCAAAAAATGGGCTGGGAATTGTTTTCTCCTCCTCTATCTTTGGAAAGATTTTGCACAAGAATGTTTTGCTTTTTTCCTTAAATACTTGATAGAATTCACTAATAAAGGAACCTGTTTCTTTATTTCATAGATCTTCATATGGATTTATTCTTTTAATGTTTTAACAACTGTTTTGAGATAAAAATGAGATACATAAACTGCGCATATGTATGTCAGAACACTTTAAATATGTGCAGTTTATATACAGCTGTGTGACTATCCCTATAAGCAAATTCGTGAATATGCCCATTAGCTCCAAAATTTCCCTCCGGCCTGTTAAAACCCTTCCCTCTCCTGCCCTTCACCCCCGGCAGTCTCTCATTTGCTTCCTATTAATATAGACTAGCTTGTATTTTCTCAAGTTTCCTGTAAGTGAAATCACACATACCTGCCTGGCTCTTCCTTCAGCACAGTTGTTGAGAGTCATTCATGTGCTGTGTATTGTAACAGTGGTTTCACTGGGGGCGACTGGCTCACCCATTCACCATCGATGGATGTGTGATCCCTCCAAGTTTGGGCAACTACAAATGAAGCTGCTGTGAACATTTTGGTACTAGCCTTTGTATGTGTGCCTTTATTTTCTAGCAGTGTAATGTCAGGGCCATAGAGTGGGCATATGTTTAACTTTTTAACAAATTGCCAAACTATTTTCCAAAGTGGTTGTAGCATCTTACACTCCCACTGGCAGTGTGTGAACGTGACTTGACCCATGTCCTGATCAGCACTTGGTGTGGTCAGTCTAGGATTTTTTGATGGTCTGATTAGATGTGTGGCAGTGGCCTTGTGATTTGAGTTTGCATTTCCCTAATGGACAATAATGTTGAACATCTTTTCATGTGTTCACTTGCCACCTATGTATGTTTGGTGAAGTGTCTTCATGTATTTTACCCATTAAAATTTTTGTTGTTACTGAATTTTGGGTGCTCTTAAAAAATTTTTGGACAGAAATCCTTTATCAGGGCTATGATTTGCAAGATCCTATTAGTGGCTTGTCTTTTCATCCTCAAAACTCAGAAGTCCTTTAGTTTGGTGAAGTCCATTTGTTGTTTTTGCTTATAGATCATACTTTGGTTCCTTTCTCTAAGAATTCTGCCTCATCCAGGGTATGTAGAAATACAGTTGATTTCTTCTGTTGCTCTAATATCCCATGACTTAAACTCATTGATCAGTGAGAGCAGCTTTTTTGAGATAGGTTTCACAAGATTGTCTACGTAGACACATTGTTGTCTGGAGAGAAGAACATCTTTACATCTTCCTTTTAAATCTGGATGCCTTTTATTTCTTTTTCTTGCCTGATTGCACTGGCTGGGACATCCAGTACAACACTGAATAGCAGTGGTGAGAGCAAACATCTTCACCATGTTCCTGACCTTAGGGGAAGCGTTGGGTCTTCCACAGCCGAGCAGGATATTGGTGTGGGTGTTTTCACGATGTAATTTTCCACTGTAGGAATCTGGGAAAAGCTAAGCAAATTAAACCTAAAACTGTTAAACGATTTTCAAATGTTAAACCAGCTTGACCTACTCATGATGTATTACACTTTTTATATATTGTTGGGTTTTATTTGCTAACATTTTATTTTACTGGGAATTAAGAATGTGCTAAGAATTCTTTTGTCCATGTTCACATGTGATAAAAGTCTGCATGTTTAATGTCCTCTTCTCTTCTGGGTATTAGAGCAGTGCTATCCCCTTTTTATTCCAGACATTGGTCATTTGTCCTGTATCAGTCTGTCTCTTGCTTTCCTTCTCACTCTCTTATCAATCTATCTAGAATTTATAAATTTCATTTATTTGTCTCCAGAGAGCTGGCTTTGATTTTGTTGATTTTTTTCCATTTTTTCCCTCATTGATCTCTGTTTCTGTTTATTTCCTTCCTGCCTCTGAAGCAGGATATTTAAAAGATGGTGTTATATAAATTGGGGCTGTTATTTTTGTGGAAAACAAATTGTTAGCCACAGCCCTGTTTATATTTTACTTAGTAAAGATATGTCTAAAGCTTAATATTAAATAAAGTCGTAGCACTGAACTGATGTTTGTATCTCTCTCACTTCCAGGAGGGTTTGCATTTGTATATGAAGCGCAAGATCTGGGAAGTGGCAGAGAGTATGCATTAAAGGTAATAAAGGACCATATTTTTATGTGGGTTTTTCGTTGAAAGAAAATCTAAGTTGCAGTGTTCCAGAGATATATGTCTGTTGTTTAGCTTATGTTTATTTTTTACAGTCCATTTGTCCTATTTGTTTCCTGTGGTGGTGAAGCCGCCAGCAGTTTTAGAGGGTGGTTTCCAACTTTGGGGTGAAGACTTGGTGGGTTGCCTGGGGGCCAGCTGTGACCTCACAGAGCCAAAACTGCCAAAATAAGGGGTCCACAGATCCCAAGAATATAAAAGCCGCCTGTGCCAAATGTGCATCTGGAGCACATGTATAAATGGTTTGTGGTGGGACGGTGGGAAGGAAGCTTCATTTTTGTCCTGAGACATGGCAGAAGGCCCAGCCAGGCTGTGGAGCTCAAGTGGGCCTGTTCTGGGTGAGCAGTAAACCAGTTTGACTTTGGGGGTCCAGAATATAGACCCACGTCTCTGCCAGTGTCTTCCCTCATTTTCCTTGTCTTATTTTCCCTAGTCTATTTGGAGAAAAAGCTCTTATTTTTAGTTTTTGTGTCATTCAGTCATAAAGGACCATTTTCAAGGGACTTCAGTCTTCTGTCAGGTTTTTCCACAGGTCAGGTGTTAAAATACAACCAAGTGGATTAAGCTCTTGGATGTAGAGTAGAAAGCAAATACTCTTTCAACCTTTTTTCTTTGTTACTTCCCAATACAGAGATTGTTGTCCAACGAAGAAGAAAAGAACAGAGCCATCATTCAGGAAATCTGTTTCATGGTATCCTTTTCCCTGGGCTGAGAGCGCAGTGCTGTGGGGAGGCCTGCGTCTGGGCTGTGGCTGCAGCTGCCTGGGGGCTGCCCTCCGATGTTCTCTTTGATGTGCTAAAACTGACCTTTTGCTTTCACTGGACTTACTTGTAGACTGTTTTTAATAAAAAGAAGTTTTCTTCCTTGTTCTTCACTCCCAGGGTAATTCAGTAGCTTCGGGAGTAGAGGCGTAGTTTGTGCCCTGTAGGTCTCTGTGCCCAGTGGGTGGGCCAGTTCCCTGCTATCTTTCCCACAACCACCGATGCCGTGCCCTCCCAGTGCCAGGCCAAGAGCCACACCCCTGGCCATCGCTTGGGCCCCCTCTCCGGGCCTGGCTCTGCTAGGCCTCTGTGTTGCTTCTGATCAGCCACCCCACCGACCCTTTCACCCTGCCCAGAGCACTCAGGCCACGGGGTTTCCACAGAGATGGTGGATTTGTGGGGTTTCTTGCTTGCTCTCCACTTGGCGCATGTTCACCCCAAGCTGGGGTCTTGCCCTGCTGTCAGATCTGTTCTCTCTTCTCTTGAAGCTCTGTCTACTGTGAGCCCTCCAGCCGCCAAACCAGGGGTGCTCACCTCGCCCACTGCTCCTCACGGCTCTCGTACTGCACTGCACCACGCCATGCCCTCCGCCTGCTGTCCTGCCTGGCCTGTGGGCAGGTGTGTGTGGCCAGTGTGGTGGTGGTCTCCCTTTCCCCTGCCTTCCCCTCCTTTCCAGTTGACTGTATCTGCTCTGTCCCTCATCTTTCCATTCTGCACTCAGATGGTAAGGTGTTATGCACTCAGATGGAACCAGTGTTATGACTAGTGTTTTAATGTCTCGTATGCATTTGTTTTTAAATGTGCAGACTTACACTTTCTCCTTTAACGAGACCCCTGCAGAAAAAGCTTTCTGGCCACCCCAACATTGTCCAGTTCTGCTCCGCAGCGTCAATAGGGAAAGAGGAGTCGGACACGGGGCAGGCCGAGTTCTTGCTGCTCACAGAGCTCTGCAGAGGTAAAGCTCCACTGGGTCTGCACCATGCTCTCCCACATTTGAACCACCATGAGATATTCTCAGGGGATGTGTTGGTCGTAATGGAAAGAGGAGGCTGGCAGTCAGGAAAGGCTGGCGAGAGGGGCTTTGCTCGCAGGAGACAGAGGTCCCCTGCGGGGACAGGCTGGTCCTTAACCAGCTCTCCCTTTCTTGACCTTGAGTGTTGGTGCTTGGAGCTCCCCGCATCTAGCGTATGGGCCTGGCATTCCTGCAGCCAGATTACTAGGGACGTGTCGGGTCAGGGACTGTGTGCTCCTCTGAGGCCCCACCCCTCACACTGGGCAGCACGGATAAGGCTGCACATGGCTTCCCACCCACCTGCGTGCTCTGCTGCTGGTGCGTGCCTCCTCGTGTTCCTGGCCAGTATCTCTGGCTTGGGTATTGTGTCCTCTGTTCATCTTTAGTATGCTCAGATTGCTTTCGAAGGCTTGTGGCTTCAGCAGGGCCAGCATGATTCATTTTGCAAGTGAGGATGTGTGGTGAGGAGGCTTTGGGAGCAGGACCTGGCATGGGTAGCTCACAGCCCTGGCCCCATGGGGCAGTGTGGCACTGCTGGGACTGCCAGTCTGGGAGCAAGCAGCGTGTGAGGCTGGGGTCTGAGTGAGTGCTTGCAGGGCAGGTGCAAGGCCTCCTGGCACAGGGAGGGGTAGGAAGCAGGACCTTCTGGGAGGAGGGATGGGGCGCTGGTTCCACTGAGGGAGGGCCTTGCGGTGGCCCCTCCAGATGTGTGCCCATGGGAGCCTACAGATACCGCCTTCCTGGTACCCGTGGGCCTAGCCCTCCACAGTGCCCATCCAGCCGCCCTGCCACCTGCGGGATAATTGTTCTCAAAAAGACTCCTCTGAGTTCTCAGTGCCAGAGGCCCCACCGTGTGTGTGGTCTTCTCCCTGTTTCTCCAGCCAGCCTGGCAGTCAGTTTGCCACCCCTACTCTGGGCCCCTCAGCAGTGCTGTTGGGGTTTGTGCCCTGCCTGCATTGCAGGCAGCCAGGCAGTCTGTTTCTGCATGTGGCCCACCCCTCCAGAGGGCGCCTGTTCCTTGGGCAGGTGTGGCTGGGAGGGGATCTCTGAGGTTGGTGCAGTGGAGTGAGGACCAAGCGAGCTGGTGCATGAGCCCGGAGGGTGTGCAGACCCTGGGGGAGCCACAGCAGAGGAGGCCTCGGAGCGAGGTGTGGGCTCTTGTGGGGATTCACGGCCGGATCACCAGAGTGGAGACTCCACGGCCGGTGGGTTGCTGGGCAAGAATATGCAGATCCTGAGCTGTAGACGCCCTTTGTTTTTAAAGTTGAAAAGGTGACGTGGCACCCACATTGTCACCCCAGGCCTTACTCCCCCTCTAGGGCAGTTGAAGTCTTCACGTTTAAAAATAGTGACTGTGGCTCACCTAGACAGAGCACATAGACCCACCTAAGTCCACAGTTGGGGGTGGAGTGGTTCCAAATGTCATGGGGACAGGATGCTAGGGAAGGCTGCACATGTAGATGGGCCAAGCCGGGATGACTCCCGGACAGGGATGTTTGAGCCCAGAGCTGAAGGAGGCAAGGGAAGAAGGCCATCCCAGCTGAGGGAGAGGCATGTGCAAAGGTTCAAAGGCAGGGATGAGGGGAGGCACTGGCTAGAGGGAGTTCAGGGTCATGGCACAAGTTGCAGAGAGGGTGGGTGCCAATGTGGGGCCTGTGGGAGTGGTAGCCACCTTGGTTTGCACTGTGTGGGTCTGAAGGGGCTGAGGCAGCTGGGCTGGGCGGTTGGTGGGCTTTCTCAGAAGAAGATCTGCACGGTGCCATGGGTAGGAACAGACGCCCTCTCTGAGAACAGGGCTGAGGTCCTGGGGCATGTGGAATGTGGGCAGCCTGCAGAGGCTGGCAAGAGGCTAGGGAGTGGTGTTCCATCAGAGAGACGGCATGTGGTCATAGAGGGAGCCCCCAGCCCAGCTTCAGTGGGCAGGGCCTGCCTGTCATGGGTCTGGCGGGCACCTGGGCTGGGATGGGGGCAGCCCCGCAGTCCATGGCTATGCTTAGCACATGCTCAGTTCTGCGGGCAGCCAGCATAGCATGTGGTGCATGTTTGCTGAGACTTTATGCCAACATTCAGGTGACTGCATGTTAGCTGCGGAGACCACAGGAGAGACACGTGTGTCTGCGGCTGTTTACGCCTGGCCTTGCATGGGAGCAGGCCTGCGATGGACTTGCAGCAGCCTCGTGCACGAGTGCCACCCGCTGTTGGTATTCCCTTGTGGGGCTCCCGTGTGCGGCTCTGAGCTGCTGGCGCTTGGCCTGTTCCCCAGAAGTGCCGTTGCTGCCTTGCTCGAAGGGCTGTGCTGCGGCCTCCCGGTCAGCACCTGCCCCATCTGGCCAGGTGGCGTGCCAGCTCCGTGGTGATGGAAGCTCATTTTCTTTTAGGGCAGCTGGTGGAGTTCTTAAAGAAAGTGGAACCGAGAGGCCCACTCCCATGTGATGCCGTCCTGAAGATATTCTATCAGACATGCCGGGCTGTGCAGCATATGCACAAGCAGAGGCCGCCCATCATCCACCGGGACCTCAAGGTACCAGGGTTAGGGCGCCTGGCATCAGAGCCTCGGAACCTCCACCCCTCCCTGCAGCATCAGTCTTGGCTGATGCATGTGGGTGCCCTTCCCCTGTCCTGGCCCTGGGAGGCCCTCACACCTGACTGACCTCCTGTGGCTTGGGGCTTCCTGGTTCCTGCCCCCTTCCTGGGCTTGGGCTCCTACTCCTGCCTGCCTGTCCCCACCCACCAGCCCTTTAGTGGCTGCAGATGACTAGGTGGAAAGCCACTGTTCTCTGGGTTGCTCTTGCTTCTGTGGGTTGGTGACCTGTCCTTGGGCAGATGCCCTGCCAGGTGCATCCAGGTTCTGGGCTCCCAGCCACTGGGACCTCCCCCACGACCTCCCCTGAGGTCTGCAATGTGCCGCCCTGCAGGAGGACCGGCGTTGCCCTACCCACTGAGCCACCCTTGTCACCTTGTCAGCCTGCTGGGGGGAGTGGCACTTGGTGGCTTTGCCTTTTCCTGGTCACTAATGCAGTTGAATGTTTTTGTTATGTTCATGGCCATTAGACGTTGTTCTTCAGACAACTTGCATTTTGTTTTGGCTTTTCTGTCTGTTGGATTGTTTCTAATTAATTGGTGCTCCTTGTATATTCTCATGAGAGGCTTTTTAAAGTTGCCAGTGTAGCCAGTATCTGCTTGCATACGGCCTGGTTTTCATTCTCCTTCTTTTGCCTTTGCAAAACCTGACATTTTGTGGAAATTATCCAGCATCCTTGAAGCTTGTGTCCCACCTTGGGCAGTGTCTCCAGGTAGCAGCCCCCGCCCCCTTGTCCTCCTTGCTAGTGGTCGTGGTTTTGCTGAGGAATTGAAAAGATCCCAGATGTCATGCCATTTCACACCCAGGTACTTCAGTGCACAACTCTGGGAAAATAAGGGTATTCTCTCATAATGGAAGTGCCATCATTACCTCAGCAGCATTTAAAACCCCCTGGTTTCCTTCAGCGTGATGTCTCCTAAGCCTGCTGGTGTGGGACAGCAGCTTCCCCTGATGGGCAGCTGTGGCTCTTCCTTCCCAGGCTTAGCCTGCTCCCTGGTGGGGAACATCCTGTCTGTGGGGGCCACGTCTTCATTTAGATTTGAACCTTAGACCAGCCTGACCTTTTTCTTTTGTCCCTCGATCCAAAAGGCCCAGTTTAAGGTGACCGGTTGGCAGGTGCCCCCTTTGCAGAAAGCACTGCCCTGGACTGTGTGCCTCTGGAGCTGTGAGGGTGCGTCAGGAGGACCTCTGGGCAGGAGTGGTCCTGCGCACAAGAAGCCCTTCTCTGTCCCCTTATGGCCCAGCTCGGTTGACTGGAAGGCTGCTGGGCTTTTCATGGCACCAGGACTCTGGTTCACGTGGCACATGCGTGCTTATGTGCGTGTGGTATTGTCGCTAAAGAACGTGAGAAACTAGAAGGCTGAGAGTATCTTTGAGCTTGGTCTGACTTTGACGTACCTTGTCTGCCCAGTGCCTGTGTGCATCTGGGGACCACAGCAGCCAGCCCAGCACTGGGATTCCCTTCTGTGCTCCCCGGGGCAGGGCAGGCAGGCCACAGGGTGGTGGAGGCCATGGGGACGAGGGGGCCCACTTCTGCTGTGTGCATGGCTCCCCGACACTGCAGGCTGTGATGTCTGGTTTGAAGGTTTGTCTGTCTTGGGTAGCCCGTGCATGGTGGAGCGCGTGTGGGCTCTGTTCTTTGGATGCCTGTGCCCCTGTAGGTTGCTGGAGGGTGTCTGCTGTGGGCCCCCAGCAGCACCCAGGGTCCCCATGCAGGGCTTTGCTGGCACTTGGTGTCACTGGCCTTCACTCAGCTGCTTGTGTGGGCTTGGTTGTATGTTCCTCCCATTAGTGGTGTCCGCCTCTTCGTGTTTGCTGGCATTTGTGCCTCCCCTGAGGGAGGCCCCCAGGAAGGTGTTTGCCTGGTTTCTGCGGAGCTGTCACTTCCATTTTGATTTGCTTGTTGCCTGTGCCTGGTGGGTAGTGCCCTTTAGTGGGGCCATTCTTGCTCCAGCAGCACTGCTGCCAGCCACCCAGCACACCTAGGCCTTTGTGCCTTGTGAGGTGTCGTCCTGGCTGCGTTGTCCTTGAAGGTCCATGTCAGCCTTTGCATTTGGCACTGTGCCTTCTCTTCCATGGGTTGTCTGCTCTCCCAGTGCCACAGCTGGTTGGCGGCCCTTTGCCACCTCCCCCAGTGCCACTGCCACCTTGCTGCTGGCGTAGTGCTCGCTGGCTCATCCCCTGGGCTGCCAGGGGTCCTGGTCTGGGGCCCTCTGCCTCCCTTACCAGAGCCTCATGGTGCCGCTCAGGCCAGGCTCTCCAGGGTCAAGTGGCTCTTTTTGGTTCCCTGTGTCTTATGGAAAATTTTGAATCAGTTTGTCAGGTTTTACCCCCAAAATTTTGGGGATGTAAGTGGAAATGCCTTTACTTTCCCAGAGCGAGGGTTGACAGAAAAAGCAAAGGGCCAGACTAAACATGTCAGCTTTGCAGACCACGGGGTCTCTGCCAGCATGCTGCGTAGCAAGGAGGCAGCCATAGGCCCTGTAGGGGGCACAGGCCAATGAAGCTGCCTGAGGCCTGGGTCATGGCACGTTAGTCTTCTGCTGATTTTTCCCTAACCCTTTAAATGCGTAAAAGCCGTTCTTAGCTCATGGCCACAGACGTAGGTAGTGGCTGGACTTACCATGGATGGTGGGCCCACCCTGGAATGTCAGCGGGTTTGTGCCTTTCCTGGTAGGGATGTGGCCTGGCTCTCTGTTTATTTTGGATAAAAATCAGTATCAGTTATTTAATTTTCTGTATATCTTTTGTTAAGAGTCCTGGGTTCATGGTATAGTTGATTTTTAAATGGTATGTTAGTTTTTTTCATCCTCTGGCTTTTCTAAGGCTTTCGCCATATATCCCACATTGATTGGAGGTGTTTGTTCGATTTATGCTTGTTTTTAACTTCTTTTGTTTTTCTGAATTACCCATTTTTAAAGGTACACATACTGATTTTGATCAGAAAGAACTTAAGACACTGCATTTTCCCCTTTGCTGGAGGAGGGCCGCTCGCCAGCCTCCCTCCGGGTGTGAGACGGCTGTATGCGCCCAGGACCTCCATCTCTGATGCAGCCCATGATGCCCACTGTCCGGCTCTGGCACCGTTTACAAGGACTGTCTTCTGGAATCTTACAGGTGGAAAACCTGTTGCTTAGTAACCAGGGGACCATTAAGCTGTGTGACTTCGGCAGCGCCACAACCATCTCACATTACCCTGACTACAGCTGGAGCGCCCAGCAGCGTGCCTTGGTGGAGGAAGAGGTGAGCCACATGGCAGGCCTGCTCCTTCAGGGCTCTCCTTGCCCGTGAGCTTCAGCAGCCTGTCCCTTTGGCCTGCGAGGGCCCGCCTTCCCCCGGACAGCTTTTGCTGTTGTCGGGAAACCCTAGTTGAGGCATTACCTTGCATCTCCATCACTAACCTGTCCAAACGTCGCCTCTGAATGTCATACGGTTTCTTCTTGTTGCATTTTTTATTGTGGGAAGACACCCAAGACATTGGGGGTCACTGTCTGAACTCTTCTCAAGTGCACATCATGGTGTGCAGCCCTCACCATCCCCAGAATGCCGTCATCTTCCCAAATAAATACCCCTTAACAGTGAATTTGCAAGGGAGCATTGACAGCCCCCGCGAGACACCCACACAGACTGAGTGTGGTCTTTGTGCATGTGGGTAGGAGGTGGTGCCACATGTGGGCACACCACACACGTGTAGCAGCATGGCCTGGGGGCAGAGGTGGGCTGGAGGGCATGGGGCACCATGGCGCCCGCTTTCTGGGACCCTGAGCTTCATGGACGGATGGGCGCTCCTCTTCCGGTAGCTTAGCTTTCCTGGACAGATAGCTTAGAGCAACCTTATCACTAAGCGAGCAATGTGAGGCAGAAGACGGCAGTGAGGGCAGGAGGCAGGTCCTGCCGCTAAGACACGCTCTGAGGAGGAGCCGTCCCAGTCTCCCCCTCCTCTGCGTCCGCCAGCATCTGTGTGAGGGGTCAGTCCTCCCAGGAGCCCAAACCAGAAGTGTGTGTCAGGTCGTCACAAACCCAGCAGGGTCTCACTGGTCAGAGCCTTCATGAGGAAATCATTCCCAGGGAAGGGCCCTGTGTGGGTGCTGAGTCTGCCGCATCCTCGCATTCGATGAGGAGCGAGGGAGGGCCCTCCACCCTAGGCCCCGGGTGCACCTCTGTTGCACCGTGGGGCGGCTCCCACCATTGTGGAGCACTTTGCTTTCCAGAGGACGCTGCTCCAGGTTCAACAGCAGCGACCGTGCTTCCGCCTCTGGGTGGGGCTGGGGTCAGAGACCACAGCCTGGGCACAGGCGCGCCTGTCTAGGCAGAGTGTGCGCACGCACAGCCCGTTTGTGCTAACATGCTTGCTCACGTATCCACGCACCCGTCCTGTCAGAAATCATGCACTTGTGCCAGCCCCTCCTCCTAGGCCCACCCCCAGCTTCTCGTCCCCCACCCATTCTGTGTCTCCCTCCAGTGAGCCCAGCCCCACCTGCCACAGGGAGTGTGTCTCCCCTCTCCTAGAACAGAGCGAATCTCCTGAGGAGAATGCAGGACTCACCATGGTTCCTCTGCCAGCCCCTCTGCAGCCCAAACCTAGGGCGTGCACAGACACGGGGTGGCCCCGGCTTCCGCCCCTCAGGCCCCTCTGTGCTTCACGGGCACTGCAGCTTTGCTTTCACACTCTGAGGTTTGTCGCTCCCTGACTGCACCGTGATCTGTGCTGCTTATGACCAGGCCTGCTTGGCATCCTGCACAGTCTGCGCCCTGCAGACTGGGCAGTGGGCAGGTGTGATCTTGTATGTGTGGGGGGTGTTTTAGGGTAGTCCTAAATGCATATTGTGGGGCTGTACCACGTAAAAGAAAGATGTCACCAGGCCTAGTCATCGTGCAGGACAGCACAGTCACGAGCCTGCAGCTAGGCAGTGCCCCTTTGGGCCGCACGCCACTATGCCTCACCTCTCTCCTGGTGCTGGGGCACGTCTCACCCGGCCGAGTGCTGCAGTGCAGTTTTAGTGAAGCACCTTCGAGCCTCACGCGCTGCAGTCGCGCCCTCGCTGTGTCCAAGGAGGTGCAGGGCTTGTCTGCATGCTCTTTGCAGGTCCTTTGTTGGCACCAGCCACCCTGTGCGTGGGCCCAGCCTGGGGCTGACCTTTTCGGGGCACTTGCTCTTGGATAACAGATCTTGGGTGAAGTTACCGCATTTGCCTTGAGCGTTTTCCCCTGCCTTTTTGAGGTCATGGCACTGTTTATTACTTGCTCCTGCTGGAGTCTGGGCCTCGGGTCCAGGTGGGTGTTCGCCATGCCCCGACTTGTGGGGCGCACCGGTGCTCATCTGTCCCAGGTTCCGGCCTGTGTACCTGGGTCCTGGGGTTTTTTTTACATAAAATCCTAAACCAAACAGGTAAATTCAGGTTAGCTCTCTCCCATTAGAGAAGGCGCTGTGTCCACAAGAACTGATTGGGAGTTTTTGTTAGAACAGGGTTTCCTCTCATACACGCCAGCGAGCCACCTCGTAGAGCTGCTGTGTGTGCCACACTGGACGAGGTTTCCTGGGAGGCAACATGCTTCTCCTGAGCCAACAGCGCGGAGGCGGGCCTGAGAGAGCGGTGGGGACAGGAAGCTGGAGAGGTGCCGGGGGGCAGCCTGAGATCTTTCTGGAACATGGTGGGATGTGAATGAGCATCATTCATAAATACCTGCAGTGTATTTTGGAAAGGTGCAGGGCATCAATGCACAAAATACATATTGCTAGCACACAACTGTTTTTTGAAATGTTTGTGTCTTTTCTTCAGATCACCAGGAACACAACACCTATGTACAGGACGCCAGAAATCGTGGACTTGTACTCGAACTTCCCAATCGGCGAGAAGCAGGACATCTGGGTGAGGCTGCCCGTGGTGTGGTGCAGGCCATGTGCTGCCCTGGGGCAGGTCTAGCCTGCTGGCCCTTGGCCTCATGTTTCCTTTTCCTCTTTGTTTTTTCCTTGTTTACCTATGAGTCACTTGTCCTGCTGTTAATGAGATGATCTGAGCAGAAATTGGGTGGGTGTGAGCATGGAGCTGAGACACGGCCCTGGCTGGGAAAGGTGTGCAACCTGCAGGCTTGGCATCCCAAAGCAGGAGCAGGTGCTTTCCTGGTCAGAGCTCTGTTGCAGGGCCTGGGGACTCACAAAGCCAGGGCTTGTGCACCTGGACACTAGACATCTGCATGGCCTTGGAGCTAGATGCCAGCCTGACCTGGGGGTGTGGTCTCAGAGTGAGGGCTGGGCCCAGCCTCCTCCCTCACCTCTGAAGTCCTGTCCCTCTGGAAGAGGCCGCCCCTAGCGGGAGTGGGCATTGTGCTGGCTGTGCCTCTCCCAGTGCCCACTGACCCCTCCATGTAGCACCAGGATGTGAGTGGTGCTGTGTTCGCCCGCTCCGTGTTGTCCTGCAGCCTCCCAGCCTCCCTGTGAGCAGGGGAGCAACACTTCAGTCCCCAGACCACTCTGATTGCCCCTGTGCCTCAGGACACATAGTCCAGACCTGGCAGCCAGGATCCAGGGCCAACTCTTCTGAGGGTCCATCCTGGTGCAGGCAGAACAGCTTGAAACGTGCCAGTCGGTAGGGTGCACATGTTAGAGCCTTTCCTAGTGGCTGAGGGGCCCATGATGCCACACCCCCACCACATCTTCCCTTTCCAAGTCCTTGTTGACCCCAAGGGGTGTCCTTGGCACATCCCAGCCAGAGGGCACAGTGCACACACAGAGCGTGACGGCCTAACCTTGTGCGCTTGGGGTTTGTCCTCGTCTGGGTGTGTGGCGGACGCCACTTGCTGGCAGCGGGACAAAGTGTCTGTGCTGAGGGGTCACCAGAGCTCATCACGCTCCTGGCTTCAGATGCTGTGGGTAATGGGGTTCCTACGTTCTATGGAGGCCCTGACTGACCCCATAGGTGAGCTTCCCACGTCCACTTGTGCTTGGAAATGCTGGGGAAGAACGTGGAGGTGCCACCTTCCTCTGTGGTCATCCTGCCAGCCTCTGACCAACAGAGCCTGGTGCCTGGATGTAGGAACTGCTCCTGTTGAGATGACCTTTTGAGTAGAAAATGGGGCAGGGGTTTGTGTTCTACTCTGACCTGGCACCAGGCAGTGGGAGAGCATGACCCTGCTGTGGGTGCACACAGACCCAGCTGTGCCCCCAAGGACCTGAGATCGGGATGGCCGACTGCCCTCTGTCCCACTCACCCTGTGCCCCCTCATCCCAGCCCCACTCAACCACTGCTCACCCCCCACCCTGCTCACCCCATGTCCCCATCACCCTGTGTCCCACTCACCCCATGTCCCCATCACCGTGTCCCACTCACCCCCCACGCTGCTCACCCCTTGTTCCCCTCACTTCCCAGCCCACTCACCCCCTGCTCACCCCATGCCCCCCTTAGCCTGTGCCCCTGCCCCACTCACCTCTGCCCCCCAGGCCCTGGGCTGCATCCTGTACCTGCTGTGCTTCCGGCAGCACCCGTTTGAAGATGGGGCGCGGCTTCGCATCGTGAACGGGAAGTACTCCATCCCTCCCGACGACACCCGGTACTCCGTGTTCCACGGCCTCATCCGTAAGTCAGTGCAGGGACCGCAGAGGACGCCACCTGCCCACCACACCTGCCCGCAGCCCCCATGAGGCTGTTCTGTGGCTCCCGCTGGGCAGCCCCTTTGTGAATTCGCAAATGGTTGGGTGCTTGCTTTGTTCCATTTGTTTTTGCTCCTCATGTCACCACTTCCTCACTTGTTTTAAGTCAGTAACGTAAGTACAGCACGGGCCTTGGGTCTAAGCTCTCTGTGAGAGCTGGTGCTGCCGTCGGCCGGGACCCTGGTCGAGCCCATGCTGCCTCTGCCACAGGTGCCACGCTGAGGGTCAACCCAGAGGAGCGGCTGTCCATCACAGAACTGGTGAACCAGCTCCAGGAGATCGCGGCCGCCCGGAACGTGAACCCCACAGCGCCAGTCACTGAGGTAGGGTCTTGCCTGGTGCTGCTTGTGATAGCACGGTCTCGATGTCACTCTGAGGCCTGCCCGCCTGAGAGCAGGAGCCTGGGCTTTCAAGGGCACTAACAGCATGGTGCGGGCAGGGGCCCTCAGGCAGCCTGGGGCTCCTGTGCCCTCAAGGGCACCGCCCTGCAGGGCGATGGTCATGGGAGGCTGGGCTCCTGACCACGTGGTGCATCTGCTTTTGATGGTCACTGAGTGTGCGGGATGTTCCCGTGCCCAGAGCCAGGGCAGAAGATGGAACGAGGACCTGGCGGCCGCCGGCAGCCATGGCTATGAGGAGGGGAGGGCACTGAGGGCGCATGGTGGGGGGTCCGGTTCGGGGGCATGGCAGTGAGGCAGCAGCCCTGAGCAGTCAGCCCCAAAGCAGGTTGGCCTGGGGCTGCTTGAGAGGCCCGTTACAGAAGACGCTGGCCCCCGAGGTCAGCAGAGGGTCAGTGGTGAGGGGACGTGTCTGGTGTGCAGGCCGCTGGCGCCCACTGGGCTGACGGAGATGCTGACAGACAGGCGCAGGCCGCTGGCGCCCACTGGGCTGACGGAGATGCTGACAGACAGGCGCAGGCCGCCACCGGGTGGGGCTGTGAGCACAGTCCGGCCTCAGAACGTGGAGCGCCAGGGCTGGTGGGGGCCCACATCAAGCCCCCAGTAGCATCGCTTCCGAGCCACACGGGAGCAGGGTGGCCCCAGGGGAGGACACAGGAGTGGAATCGGAATCCTGAGAAGAGAACCATGGGAAAGATCAGGCTGTGTCATTAAACAGAGCTCATGGCAAAGGGGCGGCAAAGAGCCGTGTGGCATCCGCGGGTGTCTCATGACACAGCCTGAGGGTGCTGCCACCGTTCCCGGGGCCTGAGGGGCCGTGAGGAGCACAGGGTTACAGCAGGAGATGTGTTCTTCTCAGAAACAGATGGAACAAGTACACAGAACTGAGACTGTGAAGAAAGGCAGTGATGTGGTAGGCGGGTATCGCCTTGCACTCAACAGGGTGTGTGCGCTATTGTTAAGGAAGGCCCTGGGACACGAATGTCACCCACCTACGAGGTCACACAGAAGACAAGATCTCATCCGTCCGTGGAGCTGATGACGTGTATGCCTCACTTTCTGAGCCCAACATGATAAAACTTTAACTCAGTAACAACGTTTTTGTAAAAACCCCCAGAACCATAAAGCACGCTTCTAAATAACCTATAAAAAGAGTCATGGGCAACCTGTTTAGGCCTGCACAAGGTTGAGGCCATTGCCGGGGGGGCTGTGAGGGGCTGCAGCCCTGCACCCCGCCCCCCGACGTTTGGCTGGGCCGTGTGCTGCCAGGGGCTACAAGTGTCCTTAGGGCATTGGATGCAACCCCAAGCTGAGCCTGGCTGGGCCTGGAGCGGACAGACAGAGGCCTCTGGGGCATACGTGCCCCGCACCAGGTCCATCCTGAGCCCAGTGTGAGGTGGGCTTGTGCGACTAGCCCCTGACCAATGAGGCACGTTCACAGCTGCTTCTTCGGGGCTGCACTGGTGCTTGCCTGAGAGGTCCTGAGTGTCCACTCAGTGACTTGTGAGTGGAGATGTGTTTGCATGGCTGCTCTTTGGTTCCAGGGGACTGCGTGGCATCATGGGAGAGCCTTCCATGGGTGTTGTGACAGTCACGTGGAGAGGGGAGGGATAGCTGGATAGCCAGTGTGCCTGGAGCTCATGGTGCTGTAGGCTGGCGTCTGAGGTTTTCCACGTGGTGGGGAGTTTGTGGACTGTGGCTCTGACCTCTGTGGGTTTGACTCTCTGTGTTTTGATCCTTACAGCTCCTGGAGCAGAATGGGGGCTATGGGAACCCTGTGTCATGCCGGGGGCCCCCTCCTCCCGGGGGCTCCCCTTGTAGCAGCTACAGTGGAGGTGAGCCCTTACTATAGCAGTGGTGCTGTCTGACCATTTGCAGCTGAGGACCCCGCCCGCCCCTTGCCCCTGGGGGTTACCGGCCCCCCCGCACCCCAGACATGCAAACCCTGTGGGGCTTTCGGCCTGGCAGTGACAGGCTGCATGGTCAGGATCGCCAGGACAACCTCGTGTTCATGATTCCCTGCAACTCCCAGAACTCTGCAGAGCAGACACGTTCAGGGCCACGGTCTAGGACAGGGAAGAGGGAAGAGGCACGAGGACAGTGCTGGTGCTCTGGGGTGCCGTGGGACACCCAGCGTGGGCTGAGCCCTGGCGCCCAGTGCCCTGGCCTGTTGAGACTGACTCGGTCTTGTCCGCCAGCGGCCTGGCTGATGCACATGATGTCAGACCAGGCAGGCGGCATGTCTTGCAGCGCTGCAGACACCAACGCGGAGGGTCCTCCCGTCAGGAGGGGGTGCATGGGGAAGAGGGCCTGGGATGAGAGGTGGGGCTGAGACGGTGCCAGCAGGCCCTCCTCACCACACAGGCTGTGTTTGGCAAGTGATCCATCCTCGCCTCATCCAGCGTTTGGCATGTCTGGGTGCCCAATGTTGGTGTGACACAGCTGTGTCCCTGGAGAAGCTTTGGCTTGAGCTCTATGTGGCCACACCTGGGAAGGTCCCAAGAGGTCATGCCTGGACTCGATTCTCTGCCATTGTTTGGGCATGGGCTCAGCCCCGCTGACAGCCTGCTGGCCCCATGACCTGGGTGTTCCATGCCTGCAAGGTGTGGGCACCGAGCATGTGGGGCTGCCACGACTGCCGCGGGGCTTGGTTACCAAGGTGCCCATGTGAGAGCAGACCTCGGGTGTGTGCTCACTCCACACATATGAGTGATGGTGGCTGGCTGGGGCCAGGCTGGTCATTGCTGGTGAAAGGCCAAACGTCACACACGTGGGACACATTGGCTGCATCTCAGCAGCTGCCCAGCAGCCCCTCGTCCAGCTGGGACCCCACCCTTGGTGTCTGGTGTTGCTGCGTCGGCCACAGAGGCTGCGGGAGGAACCTGGCGTGGACCTGGGGGACCCCATATGTGCTTCACACCTCTCCTTGCTGACTCCTGTACCCCTACTGTCCCCAAGGGCCACCCCCAGGGCTGGGGTGTCACTCTGTTCACAGCCTGGTGGTGGTGTCGTGCAGGTGCCCATTCAGAGCTGTGCTCAGAAGGCTGGGCTCTATCCTGGTGACCCCTCAGATGAGAGTCCCAGCCTGAAGCCTGACCGAGATCCGCCACATGGCCTGTCTTTGCACGGCTTGGGCTGGCAGAGCCTCTGGCTACTCCTTCCTGCACAGCCTTCCCCACCTGTCCTTCTCCACAGCTTCCATGTCCACCTCCACCCCTTGCCTTAGGAAGAGACCCGCCCCCACCTTGCTGGGCCCCTTAGCATGTGCAGCGCATGGCGGCCCTGCTGGTGACCAGCAAATGCCAGAAGCGGGTTGGGCCAGTGCACTGATTCAGGAGTGGAGGATCTGGCTGTCCTTGATGGCACCTAGGTTCTGCCTTCATGAGCGTGGCCGGGGGTATCTTGCAGACACTGGACGAGTGGCCCCCCACCAGGCTGGGGCCCAGTCACGGTTTCATTCCTGGTCCTGGCCAGCGGGGCCGTGGCCCCCTGTGGGATCTGTTGCTCCAGGCTGTTCCCTCTTCAGGAGCTGCCCAGCACTGCTCTGCACAGCCCACAGGCCCCACACTGTCTGAGGCTCATCTCTGCTCACAGGCCTGGCGGTCGCTGAGTATGACCAGCCCTATGGTGGGCTCCTGGACATCCTGCGTGGGGGCACTGGGCGCCTCTTCACCAACCTCAAGGACACCTCCTCCAAGGTCATCCAGTCTGTTGCCAGGTGAGTGAGGGCATGTGGGCACAGGCTTGGGGGCGGCGGGCGGCTCCTGCTTTCTCAGGTGTGGCCCCACCTCCAGGACCCCAGAATCCACAGCTGAGGCTGCAGGAGTAGGCCGTGCTCCATGCCAGCCCCTGGCCTTCTGGGCGGACTTGGCCCACACACCCCAGGTGGACTTCACACTGTGGGATGGGGACCCGGCAGCCCCATTTTCAACCCTGCCAGGGAAGGCACTTGGTGGAGAGTGGAGAGACACTGGCATCGCCAGCCAGGTGGCCCCTAGAGCCATGGGTGGGCATCACCCCTCCCCAGGGAGGCGCTTTCCATGGAGACCAAAAGCCCTGGGCCCTGGGCCTCTCCCTGGGACAGGCTCCTCACACATGCGCTTTCCCCCGGGTGGTGTGCAGTAGTGCAGGGGTACCTCGTTAGTGCTGGGCCCTCAGTCGGAGGGCTGTCACTAGGCTGTGGGCCTGTAGAGTGTGGGGCATGGAGTCACTTGGGAGGCAGATGGTTAGGGGAACACGGCTGCACAGGTAGACGCTAGCATGTGTGGCCTTCACTGCTGTGTCCCTGGAGGAGCCTCAGCTCTGACCAGAGGTTCCGTGGGAGCGTCCAGTCACTGCTGCTGCGTCCTTGCTCCTGGTCCCTGGTGTGGCCACTGCTCGCCCCCTGGGGGGCATCAGCGTTGACAAGTGGCGACCACACCCTGCCCCAGCCATCTTGGGCGTGTGGAGCTGGGCTGCGATTACCTTTGACGTGTCGTGTACCCCACGTCCAGGCACCAGAGCGTCTCTTCCTGGGTGTGTGGTCACAATGTCCCTGTGGCAGGTGTGGAACTTCTGGGCCTGGTTTTCTCTGCTCTTTTTTCTGGGCCAGGGTTATTGTTCTGTGTCCACAGCTGCTGGCAAAACCAGTGGAGTTGTGTTCATGTGCACATGTGTCATGTGTTGATCACGTGTCATGCATGTTCGTGTGCACGTGTGTAGTGAGTGAGAGCACCTGTGTCGTGTGTGTGTGTGTGTGTGCGCACGTTGTGAGCGTGCTGTGCCACCCTCCATGTGTGTGCCTGTGCTTGTCCCTGATGTGACCTTATGTACTGAGGAGCCTGGTTCCCACTGAGTCCAGGTGTCCCGCAGGAGTAGGCATCTGCTCGGCCCTGCCAGCATCCCAGGCCAGACCCTGTCCAACCAGGTGTCTGCGCGGTTGTAGTGTTGGCTCCCAGCCCTCCACAGGCTGGAGCAGTCAGCCAGGCCGTGGCTCTGGTCTGGCTGTGAAGGGTGGAGGTGGAGCTCTGCTCTCCACCACGGCCATGTGGCCCTCACCTGTCTTCTGTGTGTGTTGCTGGGTATCTGAGGGCATGTGAGCCGTCAGCCCTGTTGTCACCTTGATGGGCTACAGTCCCCAGGGCTTCACTCAGCCCCATGAAGCTGTGTCCTTACGTCCTCCCAGTGGAGGGCCCCAGGACTGGGGTGACTCTTGAATCACAGCCTGACAACGATGAACAGGTAACTCCTGGATATGAGAGGTCCCTCAGCCTCACTTTCAAAAGAGCAAAGCATGTGACACTTGGCCAAGATCCCCTTCTCCCGGGGTCTCACGTGGGCCAGCCAGTCACGGCCCAGGTCAGACTGCTGGGAGGAGAGTGGGCAATGGCCACGGCTGTGCTGCCATCTTGGGCCCCTGTGACTGGCTCCAGGGCTGTGCTGGAGATGGCGAGCATTTGGTCTCGTGCTGTCAGCTGGCAGGTGCCCCAAGGCCTGCCTCCAAAGGGCCAGCTTCTGTGAGAAGGGAGGCTTGGTATTCACATGCTGTTCAGAGGCCAGGGTTCAAAGAAATAGCCCGATGTGGGCCTGCTGCTCCCAGCTGAGCTGATTTCATGACTGACTTGTAGTCTCTGGCCACCTTGCACCCCCAGATGGGGCATCAGTGCGAGGAAACAGCTCCTGGTAGCCTGGCCCAGGCCGGTGGTGAGCCCGTGTCATCTCTTGCCTGTGACTCAGGCACAGGCTGTTGAGTCCCCAGGAGGCCAGAGGCTGCTCAGCATGGCACTGTTCTGGTGTGACGTTGGGGATAAGACAAGACGTCACATTGCGCCATCGTCATGAGGATTTCCAGAATAAAAAAAGAGGGATGGGCACTGGGGTCTCTTACCCCCATGTTGGCCATTCGCTGGAAGGCACAGGAGACTTTGTACAGAGCAATCCTCATGGCTGATTTACTTCAGAGGAGGGACAGTCAGATCAGCACGGAGAAGGGCTCATGGTGCAGGGCCTGGGAGAGCCAGGCACAGCTTCCAGAGCCCTCACCCTGTGCGGTCATGTGGGACTTAATTCCCAGCCCAGCTGCTACAACACATGGGAAACTCTGGAGATCCAGCTCCTGGGGGTGTCAGACTGGCCGCAGAGGCACCCTCTGCCCTGTGCCTGGCACAACCAGACTCCAGACTCCAGAGGGAAAGCTTCTTGGCAAAACGCATTTCTGTGCAAGCAGCCTGGGCACAGGGAGTCACTCTGGTCAGTTCTGGGGATGGTGAGGACACTGCTGAACTCACCCAGACCACAGGCACAGCCACCTTTGGAAGAAGTCTGAGGATAAGCAGTCAGGCCTGCATGTAACTGTCTCTGGCCCAGGATGCATGCTTGAGATGAAAGATGTGGCAAAGCCCCTGGCCTCACTGGGTTGATTTAGAAGGGGCAGTTTGAAGCCATCCCTAGGTGGGCTCTGCATGGTGACAGCCCTGGACTGGGGCCCTTGCCATGGGGCGCGCCTCCTTGACACTCAGACCGAGATGGGGCTATCACAGGCTGCCAGCCACTTGTCCCAGCAGGGCCAGGCCCGGGGCGCCTGCTGGCTGGGCTGGAGCCCCTGAACCCCGAGCTGAGTGAATGGAAGCATCTCAGATGCTGGCAGACTCAGGAGTTTGTAGGGAAACTCCGTAAGACAAACTTGCTGGCTTTTTGTTTATCAAACACACGAAGAAAAAGCAGAGGACTGGATGAGGAAGCGGTGAAAACGTGGGTCCTGGCCATTTACGCCAGGGTTGGGAAGGACCAGGGGCCATGGCTGTCAGGTGCCTGACCGCGAGTGCCAGCAGCATTGCAGGGAAGGCAGTGTACCTCTTCCCCTGCCAGGTCCACTTGTGCTCGCCAGTGGAGTCCCTCAGGTGGAGTCCCGCGTGGTGGGCTGCAGGCCCTGCAGGGGTCTCCGGCCACCCCAGGGCTTGCTGGAGGCCCCTGGTTGCCATGGGACTCTGTGGGCCACAGGGCAGTCCCTCTGTGGACATACACGTAGTGAGACATACATGTAGATATGTGCGTGCACTCACACACATACATGCACTCATATGCACATACAGTATTCCCGTGAGCCGCAGCCTGAGCTGTGAGATCCCCCAGAGCCTCTCTAGGACCTGCTCCAGTTTACGCTTTTGTGACTTAACCATAGAAATTTCTTGTCATAACCAAGTGCTCTTTTTATTTCCAGTTATGCAAAGGGAGATTTGGACATATCTTACATCACATCCAGAATTGCTGGTGCGTTTGCTGCCTTAGCCGTAAGGACACACTTTTGATTCTTGTGTTTGAGGATAGATTATGGAATGTTGGCCTCCAGCACATCCCATGCCATGTCAGGCGGGGGCATGGAAGGTGTGGCTGGCAGGGAAGGACAGAGCACCTCTTGGGCAGGCAGCCACTCACTCGCCAGAGGCGTGGCCTGGGGCACCCATCCTTGTACCTGGCTTTGCCCCCTGGTCTGGAGCTTCCTGCGACCCAGAGGTCATGAGGGGAATGGTGCGAGGCCATGCACATTTGAGACTTGGGTCTCCAGGCAAAAATCAAAACTGAAAGTGACATGTGGATGCTTGGAGACCCTGCTGTGCTTTAGGCTCTCTGGCAGAACTGCTGTTCCCATGGAACTGCCTGGAGATACCAGAGGGTCTCCTTGTGAACGGCCGACAGGAAGGGGGTCTGTGCCTGCCCCTCCTCAGCGCCCCATTCTGTTGGCCAGCAGCCGTGGGAGGGCAGGATCAGGACCCGTGCAGGCAGCTGACGTGGGCTCTTTCCCTTCAGTGATGTCGTTCCCGGCAGAGGGTGTGGAATCTGCCATCAAAAATAACATAGAAGACGTGCGGTTGTTTCTGGACTCCAAGCACCCGGGACGTTACATGGTCTACAACCTGTGTACCAGAACATACCGGCCCTCCAAGTTTCACAACCGGGTGGGTGGCCCCAGCACTTGCCTCCAACTTCATGTGGTTTTCTTAGGGTTGGTCCTCGGTCTCCATAGGGTGCTAGATTGACCTTTGACATCCCCCAGCAGTGACAGTGAATGGAGTTCGGGGCCCTGATGGTGGAGGCTCAGGGATGGCGATGGGAGGGCCGGGGCCTCGGGGGTGTGACAGCACGAGTTGGCATGGGCTCCAAGTGCAGCATGTGGCAGAGTCTGACCGAGGAAGACTCCAGAGCATGAACTGAGGAGAAGTCAGGTTTGCTTACATCAGCTAAGGACTGCTAGGACCTGTGGCCTCGCCACTTCTTGCCCCTAAATAAGCATTTAGGGCACAGATGCCTCTTACTGTATTTAAACTGGTGCATGCCTGTCTGAGCTCTTTTTGCCCAGGGTGCAGTAGCCTGCTGCTCTCCTGTATGGAGTTACCCGGGGACCAGCAGAGAGCGTCGGGTGGGGGCATGTGCCATGCCTGTGCAGGGTGGGCGCGGGGCACTCAGGCTGAGCTGGCCTCTCCCCTCAGGTCTCTGAGTGTGGCTGGGCAGCCAGGCGGGCCCCGAGCCTCCATGGCCTGTACAGCCTCTGCAAGAATGTGCATGCATGGCTCCGGCAGGACCACAGGAACGTGTGTGTTGTGCACTGCATGGTGAGTGCGGCGAGGCCGTGGGAGGGCAGGCAGCGTGGAGCAGGGAAAGTTGCTCCTTTGGGCAATGGGGTGTGGCATCCAGGGCATCAGATGGTGCCAGGGAGGCGGGCTGGGTGGCTGCCCACCGCATTGAGGTGAGCCAACCCCTGGCAGGGTGCAGGTGCCACCCTAGCAATGGCCGGCCTTTCTGGGGCATGGGGTGAGGCTGTGGGGCACCGTGAGCCCACCGGCCTCAGTAACTGCAGCTGTCCATCCACTTCCTGGGAACCAGGTCTCTGGGAGTTACTGGGTGAGGCCGGGGACCATGCGGGTCCCAGGAGGGCCTGCCCTGGCATGTGGCAGTGCCCCAGCCAAGTGCCCTGTGCAGCCCCTGCCTTCTCAAGGTTCGCCTGGCAGGCCAGTGCCGGGCCTTGCTGCAGTAAAAGGCCAGGCCCTTGGGCACGCACCGGGCCCTGCCGGAACAGTGCCACAGTGGTGGTCCCTGCCCCCTTTGTGGAACATGGCGTCCCCACAGCAGCAACCATGTGGGTCCCGGAGACCTGGCGCTGTGCCCACGCTGCCTCTTGGTGCCCCATTTCTGCTCCTGTTAACTGTGCTGAAGACAAGCCGTGCATCCAGTTCCCCAACCACACTGAGAGGGTCGGGCTTGTGGGCATCCCTCAAAGTGGGGCATCTGCCAGAACGGGCACTGGGAGGTTAGCCCACCATTGTGGTGTCAAAAGTCACACCAGGATTTGACAAGGGTGGGGCGTGTGGAGGGGTCAGTGGATGAGCGCGGAGGGGAAGGCAATGAGTGTTGCCGGGACAGCAGGGGATGGTGAGCAGGAGAGGGTGGTAGGGACAGCAGGGGAGCGTGGAGGGGCTGGGGAGTGTGGGGGACAGCAGGGGAGCGTGGAGGGGCCAGGGGAGCGTGGAGGGGCCGGGGGAGTGTGGGGGACAGCAGGGGAGTGTGGAGGGGCTGGGGGGAGTGTGGTGGGGACAGCAGGCAGGGTGGGCGTGAAGTCCAGGTGAGGACCTGGGTGTGAGCAGCTCCCTGTTGGAGAAGCTGCCTTTCTTGTGCTTTCTGTTAAGGAAGCTTTTCTTTTCAGATCTGCCTTCTCACCCCCTCAGGTGTGTTTTTTCAGTTCCCAAGCTGTTCTAAACCCAGGAGGAAAGCCCTGGCACCTCTAGGGATGTCTGTGATGTGCGTGCTCAGGGAGCTGCTTCCCCAGCCTGCCATGTGACCCTGTCCTGTGCCCTGTGCCCCAGGATGGGAGAGCCGCGTCCGCCGTGGCTGTGTGTTCCTTCCTGTGCTTCTGCCGGCTCTTCAGCACCGCAGAGGCCGCCGTGTACATGTTCAGTATGAAGCGCTGCCCGCCGGGCATTTGGCCGTCCCACAAGAGGTACCGTGTGTTTTGCTTGGAGATGTTGGCTGTGGTGTCACCATGCCAGGTCCTGGCCGCCAGCACTGGCAGGTGGGGAAGCGTTGGGAAAGGGTGCGGGTTGTGTGACATCGGGTGGCCCCAGGCCTGGTAAGTGCACTTGTGCCCCACACCCCACCCTCAGGGGCCTACTGGGTGGGCTGGGAAGCCCTAGTGGACTCACTCAGGGTGGGAACTTACGCCCTGTGGCTCCTGAGGCAGAGCTCGCCTCCGCTGTGTGGTTTCTGTCCACTGGGTTTTGTAGCTAGTGTGACCGCAGGTTCGGGTCTGAGCCCAGCACAGCCCCACGCTTGCTGCACAATGGGGGCTGGGCCTCGGGCGACCTGTTGCCACAGAGCCTGGTGAGGTGACTCAATGGCTTTGCTGGGCGGGGCCCTCTTGCAAGCTGTGTGCTGCAGCCTCTTTGCTGCAGGGACTTCAGGCTCCCGCCGGGGGTGGGCAGGGGGCGTACACCATCAGGCAGGACTGCCCCTCAGATGCCAGCCAAAGGACATTGCACATGCTCCTGCCCAGCCGGCTCCCACAGCCGCTGCCTCAGATCTGATTATTTTGCTTGAAGGGCTTGCAGAAGTCAGGAAGGCACTTGCTCGCGCTAACCAGTTCCTTAAAGGACGTGAGGAAGGGAGACAACATGCGGATGGGGACATGCAGGGGCGAGGCCCCCAGCACAGGGTCCTGTCCTCAGAGAGCCAGGCCTGGCCTGGCGGCACTAGGAAGCATTCTGGCTGCCCAAGTGTGGAAGTTCCCCGAGAAAAGGGCCAGCAGCCGTCCTCTCGGGTCTGTGGTGCGTCACTGCAGAGGCACAACTGAGTCTTTGGCCATCGGCCGACTCGGCCCCCCACCTCTGTGCCCTCCGCAGAGGTGGGGATGGCACTGCAGCCCTCAAGCACAGCTGGTTCCTCGCGACTAGCCCCCCGCCATTGGGTGGGGTGCAGAAGACACCTCATTAAGGTTTTACCTGCACGGCTCTGAAACATTTTCAAGAGTCACGGATGAAGGCCACATGCTCCCAGGATGCTTTTGCTCACCAAGTGTGTACTCACCAGCCAGGGCTCTTGAGGCCTTTGGGTCATGCTGCCCTGTGTCTGTGTGGAGGAGGGGCCCTGCCTGCTGTGCAGAGGGAATGGCTCCTCACTGCTGCCTGACCGCACTGTTCTCCCTCTGGGATGCCAGCCAGGTGTCCTTGCGGGTCACTTTCCCCCTCTCTCCACCCCTGCGGTGCTCAGGGTCTGAGGAGTCCCTCCCAGTGCACAACTTCTCTGGAAATGCTCGGGGTACTCTTCCTTCTTCTGTACAAGGGGCCTTGGTGTGGACAGTGCAGGCCCTGAGAGCATAGAGAGCTGGAGCCCACTTTGGCCCTGCCGCCTCCGGTCCTGCGCCAGTGGAAAGAAAGGGAAGGCAGGCCTGTGAGTTGCTCCTTCCGCTCCAAGTGGCCACCTAACCTGTTGCTAGCAGGTGGGGATGGGTAGATGCCATTCCTCGCGGGGGGCCCGTCTCAGCTCACTGCCCGGGGCAGGGGGTGTTGGTAGCGCTGTCCTTGGCCACCAGAGAGAGCTGTGCCTGCAGTGGTGTCCTCTGTGTGGCACAGGGTGGCTACGTGCTCGTGCAGAGAGGCCAGGAAAGCAGGAGCGAGGCTGCCAAGCACACACGCCGGGCTGCCAACCTCTTAACTGTCGGCCTAAAGGCCCTTTTGCTCCCATGTCCCAAGTACATCGGGTTCCCGTGTTGTGCTTAGCTACTGCTCACAGGCAGAGCCAGGAAAGGCGTCACTAGCTATGGTGTGGCCTGGCTCTGGCTCCCCCCACCCCACCCTCGCCAAAATGAAGGGGGCAGCATGCCCATAAGGGGGCCACGTGCATGGGAGCTGGTGTGGCCACACACACTGGGAGAGGCTGTGCACCTTGAATCTCTGCTGGGTGCTCACGGAAACATCTGAGAGGAGAGCCCATCTTCTGGGGGGTGTGGCATGTGTTTCCCCTGTCAGCAGTCTTCAGGGTGACCCCATCTGACAGATTTAAAGTGACGATGAAGGCCTGGAAGGCTCTCATGCAGAAGGCGGGAGGGGCAGGAGCAGTGGTGGCCACTCAGCAGCGATGGGACAAGGGAAGGGACAGGGCAGAAAAGCTGGACACAGAGGCAGTGACGGTGGCCCTCGGGAGGACCGTGGCCTTGGGACAGGCTGGCAGGTGTTACTCATACTGAAATTCAAGGAGGGAGGAGCTGAGTGCACAGACGTGTCAGACCAGCTCGGGCAGTTGGCGGGCACAGCCCCACGCGGACCCCAGTGGCAGGGGCAGACCAGGAAGGGGGCGCACCAAAGCACAGCAGCTGAGAACGTCCCAAAATTGATGGCAGAAGCTCAGCGTCCACCATGCAGGGTTCAGAACAGCACACACACGTACCCGGAAAGTCCACGTGGGCTCACCGCCTTCAGACTGCTGGTAATCACACATAGGGGGTGAAGGAGGGGACACGAGTCAGAGCAGCTGGGGTTGGAAACCTAGGGGCCAGCAAAGGATTTTTTAACTGCTATGATTGGTAAGTCAACAGGGGAAATAAAACGAGAGCATAAGAATGCTCAGTTAATCCAGGAGAATCTTGAAATAGAAGAAACCAGGACAGGTGGAGCACAGAACAGCCAGGGTGTGTTTGAGTCCAGCTGTGCCAGCTAGCAGGTTAGATGCCAGTGGGCCACATACCGGTTAAAAGACAGGACCTTCAAGTTGGACAGAGCAGGAGGCCGAGCTGTGTGCACTGTGTGCAGGGAGCCACTGGGTGACAGTGGGCAGCTGTCAACTGCTGGGCGACAGACTAGGACACACTCAGTGGCACTCACTCTCTCCGTTTCTGTGGGCTGGGAGTCCCGGCACCTCAGCCACTTGGTGTGTGGGTGTGTGGCCGGGCAGCGCTCTGGTGCCAGTCTCAGCCCGCTGAGAGCCAGCTTAACCCTTCCCTTTTGAGCCATGACCAGGCTCACTCAGGTTCTTCACGGAGCTCCTTTGCTGTGGACGTAGGTCTGGGCGTCCTGGTGACTCGCTCTCACACAGGCCTCCCAGCAGGGCTGTGGGCAAGAAGCTAAGAGCAAGTCCACTGGTGACGTGTGACAGCCACACCGTGTGGCCTCCCTTCTCTTTTAGTTAGAATCAGGTTGCTGCTCCTGGGCCACCCCAAGGAGGTGGGGTCGTGTGAGCCAGGATCACCAAGTGGCAGGGGACAGGTGCCGTAGAGCAGATGCCACAGACACGCACACCAAAGAAAGCTGGAATAGGGACACCATGTTGAGTAGCTTCCAGATCTGTAGAGCAAAAACCGGTAAAAGTAGTCACAGCACAGCATAGACCTCAGCACTTCTCTTAGTAACGGGCAGACCAGGACAGAGCCTGGACACCTCGGGAGCAGTCTGCCCAACGCAGCAGAAGACCCTTTCCCTCCCAGGGCGCACAAACGTTCCGTAGGGAAGACCATGCTCTGGGCTCTTCAACCACAGCAAGCTTAAAAGAACAGAAATCATACAAAAATATGTTTGCCATAATAGAATTGAGCAAGGAGCTGTTAAGAGAAAGGTATCTGGAAAAAATCCCTAAATATTTCAAAATTACACAGCCTTCTTGTAAATAACCCATGCATGGGTCAAAGAGGAAGTCTCAAGGGAAATTTAAAAACATTTTGAACTGAATGAAAATTGTTAACATCAAATCTGTGAGGTGAAACCAGAACATTGTTTCAAGGGGTATTAGGGTGCTTAGATTTGGCCAAAGAATGATCTGGTGTTGTGATCAGGGCTCCAGGACACAGACAAGGCCACATGCCATGTCCCTGCAGACAGCACACGTGGTTCCCCCCCACCGCAGATACATTGAGTACATGTGTGACATGGTGGCCGAGGATCCCGTTGCGCCCCACAGCAAGCCCATCCTGGTGAGGGCTGTCACGATGACACCCGTGCCACTGTTCAGCAAGCAGAGGACCGGCTGCAGGCCCTTCTGCGAGGTCTACGTGGGGGATGAGCGTGTGACCACTACTTCCCAGGAGTACGACAGGATGAGGTGAGCAGAGGGCAGGGCCCACCTCGTCCTATGACAACATCGCTCCATTCTTACGCTCTGGGAAACACCGAGGGTAAGGTTGGTGGTGCAGTGAGGAGATGGTGCCGTGAGCTGTTGAGTGGCTTCCTGCATGTCATTTCCTGGAGCCTTGCCCCACCTGCACTGTCCAAACTGAGAACACCGTGTGGGTTCCCTCTGGGAGAACTCAGGGCCCCGCCAGGCGGGGGCCTCACCTTTCAAGGCCACTCTTCTGGAGAACACTGCGGTTTTGACTCACAGGAACCATTTCTCATCATTCTGTTCTGTAGGGATTTTAAAATCGAGGATGGCAAGGCAGTCATTCCTCTGGGCATCACAGTCCAAGGGGATGTGCTTATTATAATCTACCACGCGAGGTCCACCCTGGGAGGAAGGCTGCAGGCCAAGGTGGGTGTGCGCTCAGCCAGGTTGGGGCAGTCCCTGTTCCCTGGCTGCTTTTGTGAGTCCCACTTCAGGGATGTTAGTCCAACACACCTGGAGCACCTCGTGTCTTGGGGCTGCCGTCTGCACTGGGGCCTGCTAGGCTGTGGCCTGGGCTGCCCCATCACAGACCTGGGAGGGTGCTGCCCCATGTCTGTGTGTCCCCAGCACCTGAGGCCATGCTCACTGCGAAGGCTGTGGGCGGTGGGGTCTGGTGTTGGTACTGCTCAGAGCCTCCCTCCTGTGTGCTTTCTCTGCAGATGGCGGCCATGAAGATGTTCCAGGTCCAGTTCCACACTGGTTTTGTGCCCCGGAACGCAGTCACCGTGAGATTTGCCAAGTACGCTGGTGTTACATGTGGGAGAGGGACAGCAGGGGCGGGTGCACAGCTTCCCCAGCTGTGCACTGTGTGTTGAAGCATGCAGCAGTTAACACGTGGCCAGTGTGCAATGTCGGCCTTCATACCTGGGGTCCTGGGAGCACTGAGCCCTGGCCCCGGGTCCTGGGCCCTGAGAGAACTCGGCTCCGACCCTGGGGTCCTGGGCTCTGGGAGGACTCGGCTCCGACCCTGGGGGGACTCAGCCCCAACCCCGACGTCCTGGGAGGACAGGCCTGACGCCAGCATCCTGGGGGGCCTGCTGTGCTCTGGCCAGTGACGTCCGCCTGGAGTCTATATGTGGGTAAGGCCCAGGGAGTGTGGGCCTGCCACCCTCGCATAGTCAGTGTCAGGAGACTGAGGCTGTACATTGTGTGTTTCCACATGTTCATACACTTTTAAGTGTTTCTATGTCCTGCCTTTGTCTTTCTTAGGGGCACTTTATGCTGTTTAAGTGCCCTGTATGAAAAAGACACTACAAAGACTAGAAATGTCACATTTTTACATTTCTGTTTTTTTCCCTCCTTTGGTGGTTTTTAACCATAACACAAGCATAATTTAAAAACTTTTTTTGAAAGACCAGATAACGAGACCAGGAGGAAGAAGTAGGTGAAGATGCACAGGCAAACTGTATGGTGGAGTTCGTAGATGGGCCCTAATAACTGACTAACGTATTCAGGAAAAGATAAGGATAGGGAATTCTCTGGAGACCTCGGCTCTGTCAAAGGCAGTGTTAGAACCAAAGTTAAGAACTCAGTTGGTGTGTGTTTCATGGAAGTGGTGGATTGGAAGGCAGCACCTTCAGACTACAGCAGAGAAAATGATGAAAGATACAGAGAGGGTCCTAATAGATATTTGGGGTGTCTGAGGTCTGGTGTGCTTTTATCTGGAGTTCTGGTTGAAGAGGGAACAAAACAATTACTGCCTAAAAATTTTCTGAAACTGCCAGAAGGCATCAAACCTTAAAGGAGGATTTTTGTAAAAGGAGAAGAAGCCCCCCTAAGCACATCACGGCCAGATAGCTGAAAACTAAAGCCCCGTGGGAGGGCCAGGCATACTGGGAGCTGGCGCACCAACTGCATGCCTGAGATGGGGAGGCGTGCCCCTGGTCCTGCTCGCGAGGACGTCGGGGCTCTCCTGCGCCGCCGGAGGGAAGGTGGGGCGGCCTCAGGAAAGTGCCCAAGCTATGTGTCCAAGCCTCCCCAGGACAGGGGTACTAAGGACCAAAAGTAGACCCACAAAGGATGCTCCTAGCCGCTGTGTTCGTTAGTTTTTATTGAGATGTAATTGACATGTGATAAATTAGCGCAACATACACACACTAATTGTTTAAATACCGCCCTCTCTCCTCGGACTCCAAATAAAAGCATAACAGACCTTCTCACAGGCATAAACACAATGATTCAGTATGTGTGTGTTTTGCAAAATGGTCACCAGCAAAAGGCCTATTAACACCCACCCCCACATACTGTTAACATTGTTTCTTGTGAGGAGAACCTCTAGGGTCTCTCCTCTTAGCAACTTTTGCATGTGCAGTGCGAGCCACAGTCACCGTGCTGTGCCAGCCCCTTGGGGCTAGGACACCACACGCCGTTGGCTGTTAGGGGTGCTAAGCCATGGTATGCTGACACGGGCAGAGTGCATGCAACACAGGCACCCGTGAGCAGCAGGGCCACATCAGCTCAGGCCTCATGTGGCCTTGGCGGCCCTGGAGTGTCTTCCCTGGGCTGAGGCTTGGAGAGGTGGAGACCTTCATGGGGGATGGAAAGAGATGTAGTTTTCTGATTACTGGTTGTACAAGCACAGCGCCTGCCAGGTGACCGTGTATGCTGTGCCCCCAGTGTGGATAAATCAAGTGAGGTCCGATGGATGTGGGAGAGGGAGCCACTCTCAGGCCGGATGCATTTTGCCAGAGAGGCAGTTGGAACCAGATAAGGGGAGAATTTGAGCGATGTAGCTATGTGTGGTCACATGAGATTACACACACCTGCCCTCACCTGGGGGGGTCGCATTTGGGAGGCAAATGGGCACCTTTGTTTCCCAGCCCAGTGTGTCGGGAGCCCCCTCGGGCAGGGCCTGTCCGAGTGGGGCCCGCGCCCTATGCTCACAGACGCCCATTGTTCCCTCACTGGTCTGCTGGGGGGCCGGCCAGGCCTAGGCCTTGGGGTGGTCTCTGGGGGTCAGGACAGCCAAGGCAGGGAGGTGGTGATGAGTGGCCTCCAGCGTGGTGCCTGGAGCTGCCCCCAAGGCCGTGCTGCCCCCAGAGCTAAGCCTGCTGAGGTCACATGTTCCTTTGTGTGGGCTGCTGCCTCATTTCCTCCTCCTTCCCCTCCTTTTGGGAGGGGGCCTGGGCCCGTCCTGGTCCTCTCTGGGACCACCACCCACAGTTCCCACTTTAGCTGCTCCTGCCTAGCTGAGCGGCCATCTGTGGCATCATCTCACTGTGGGGGCACAGCTTAGAAAGGGAGAAAGCCTGTGGCAGGCTCTGGTGGGAGCCAGTGTGCCAGGGGCGTGGACAGCCACATTCCCCGTGCCACGTCGGCCCCACAGGAGGAGTGGAAAGGTTGGAAAGCATGAGCGCTGCACAATGGCGCCTTGCGTGCTCACTTCTTTCATGCCACGTCCAGAGAAGTGAGACCTTGAACCTGCCGTGGCTCGCTGCCCAGACGGGGGCCGCCCGCGGTTGGCTTTGTGCTGGGTCGTTGGTGCCATACACACTTTGCAGGGGACCACAGAGCCCCTCCTCCAGCACCTCGAGTCGCTCAGGACCTGCTGCCCCTTCTGTGTCTCCTTTTGTCATCCTACTGTCATGATAAATGTAAAACAAGTAACACATGTGAACAGTAGATGGCATAAAGTGGGACAGACACTGGGGAGCCTGTAGCCTGGTTGGAGAACTGGGGCCCATCACAGTTTGTGAAAATGTTACCAGGGGATCTTAGGAGTTAAGGGAAATGTGGAATGGGATCCCTAGAGAGGTCCATGCCAAAGAGTTAAGACAGTTCAGTGCAGTAGCCACTGAAGTGTTCCCTGCCCAGTGGCCCTGGGCACACCTGTCTCCCAGGCCCTGGCCCACCACCTCAGGTGGCCGCTGGAGACCAGAACCTTCGCGTCTCTCCCCCGCCTTGCCAGGGACAGTCCAGTGCTGTCCTTCCACCCTCCAGGCCCACCGTGACCGTGCCTGCGTTTCCTCTGGGATCCCGGTCCCCAGCCTTGCTGGTGATCCCAGAGGTCTTGGTTTTATAGGCATGTGCTGATCATTGGGGAATTTGTGAGGGGGGAATGGCATCATTTTTATGGAAATGTGTTTAAGATCCCAGCATGCCCAGCCTGTGCCGCAGGCCCCACAGGGTGTGGGCACGGGCCAGCCCCATGCTCCCCGAGGGCGGCTGGCACAGCTCTGCGGTGTGCTGCCCCAGGGCGCACCTGCTGAGCACACCCTGTTGTGTGCTCGTTTCCTCGTGAAGGTTGTGTGCAACCCAAGCAGGGTCGGGTCCTTCCTAACTGTTCCATCTGTGATGCAGGTATGACCTCGACGCTTGTGACATTCGGGAGAAATACCCAGATTTGTTCCAAGTGAACCTGGAAGTGGAGGTGGAGCCCAGAGACAGGCCCAGCCAGGAGGCCCCACCCTGGGAGGGCACAAGCATGAGGGGGCTAAACCCCAAAATCCTGTTTTCTAGCCGCGAGGAGCAGCAAGATGTTCTGTCTAAATTTGGTGAGATCCTTGTTTTGGGACCTATTTGCAGATGACATTTGCCACCTTAGTGAGTGTCCCTCAGGCCGGTGTGCCCTGCCCTGCCTGGCACTGCCTCAGCTGTGTGAGGGTTCAGGGGGCCTCAGAGCTCCCGCCCCAGCCAGGCAGGGCCTTGGGCTGGCGTTGTCTGAGGTCTGTCTACATGGGTGTGGCCACTCCCAGACCCGCAGGGTCCCCTTCCTCCCCACAGCCCTGCTCTGGGGGGTCATTGGCGGGAGGGCTGGGACCCACCAGGTGCAGTGGGGCCCTGAGCACAGCAGTTCTCAGATGAGCTCTCAGAGCCATTGCAAGGCACATTGTCACAAGGACCCATGGTCTTGTTTGCTGTCCACATCACAATTGTCATGTTCCTGTTTGCATTTTGTATACTTTCTAAAGTGAAGACAGTTAAGTGTCCCTGAGAAGTGCACGTGTGTGTACACAAATGTGCATGTTTCTTCACATGTATGTGTGTTCCCTATGTGGTGCATGCATGTAGGTGTGCACACACATGAGAGTATGTGTACGTATGTGCATGCAAATGTATTGCATACACATATTGTGTGTGCATGTGAGCATTATGTGCATGTATGTAGGCATGTGAGTGCATATGTGCATGTGTGTGGGTGTATATGCCTGTGCACACATATGGCCCAGGGCAGTTCTGAATCAACTTGGAGGGCTGCTCACAGGCTGGACTCCAGCTTTCCCACCGGTTTGGAGTCAGGCATCTGACCCTGTGGCCAGCCGACTGCTGCACGGGCACATTCGGCTCTGGGCCCAGCCCTGGGGCTGTATGCTGGCTGCTGCGGACGATGTGTCCTGGGCCTGTGTGGCCTGATACACTGCTCTCCCTGGCAGGGAAGCCAGAGCTCCCAAGGCAGCCCGGCTCTACTACTCAGTACGACGCCGAGGCAGGGTCTCCAGACACAGAGCACACGGAGTCAGAATCACCGCAGAGCGGCCCGGACACCAACCACTTTGTGCACACACTGGATGGGCACGGTAGGCGGCAGTGCACCTGCCCAGACCGCACATCTCAGCATCTGAAGGCCAAGTCTCCATGTAGACGCACTCACCCGCCAACGTTTGCTGCTCCTGAGTACACGTTGGGGCTCTAGGGTGGCAGTGGGCATGGGCAGTGCGGGCGCTGTGGTGGTATGTGCCCAGCACCCTGGCCTCTCCATCCTCCCTGCCCTCCAGCCTGAGTGCCTCTACTCTGCGTGGCTGCCCCACCGCCTGTTCACTGTGACTAGCAGCCACGCCATCCATTGTTCTCTTTCCAGAGCAGACAGGCGCAGAGGCCGTCCCAGAATGTACCCCGTCCCTGGAGAGTCCGCTGGCCCCCACTGAGGTCAGAGGTGAGAGTGACCCCTCTGACGAGGAAGCCGCAGTGTGCTCAGTGGAGAGCAAGGACACGGCTGACGAGGACACGCCAGGCCCAGCCGTGAGGGCGCAAGATGGAGAGTTGATCTTTGACTCTGACTTGCCAGGCATACCGCAGGAGCCTGCCCTGCGGGGAGACAGTGTCGACCTCCTGGGGCTGCACTCCGAGGCGGGGCCTCCACCCCCTGTGCAGGCCTGTGGAGCCCCCTCCAGTAATGCCGATCTGCTCAGCTGCCTCCTGGGGGCCCCCGAGGCTGCTCCAGAGGGCTCCCCAGGCGATCTGCTCGGCGGAGAGGCTCCCGTGCTCTTGGCAAGCCCGGCCCCTCCCCTGAGTGCACAGGACGTGTCTCTGGAGGGGCCCCGGGTGGCCGGTATGTGCGCCGCCCTGTGTGGAGTAGTTGGTGAAGTGTTAGGAGCTTGGTCTTGTTAAGAGTGTGCTCTTAGGACTGTCTGGGGGCTTCTGGCATGCTGCTAGCAGGAGGTTCCCCCGTTTTAGGTCCCAGGAGTGCCAGCCTGTCCCTCTCACAGCTTCTGCCCCTGCAGAGAGTCCAAGGCGAGGGCAACCTGGAGTGGACGCTAGGGCTTCACTGGGATCTGAGAGGCGACGGCACCATCTGGAGTGTGCTCAGCCCACACAGCCTCTCACCTGCACCTTCGTCTGGGGTGTCTCTCCACAGCCGACCCATTTGACCCTCTTCTGCTGCCGTCTGATCCAGATATCCAGCCTTACTCCAAGCCTGACCCCTTTGGCGAATTTCTTACTTCAGACTCTCCAGTCACTGCACCCGTGTCCTTCCCGTCCACCCATAGCGCCCCGCCACTGGCCCACAACCCTGATTTTGCACACCTGGGTAAGCGCTGCCTCAGCTCTGGGGCTCGGGCCAGGTGGGTGAGGCAAGCTGGTCTTCGCTGTGAACCCTGGGCTGACCAAGTGCAGCCACAGTGCCGCCTCCCTGGGCGAGGTGACACGGTTGCAGACACCAGCCCGGGGCACTCTGGGAGGCAGGCCCTGGGGCACCGGTAGGTGGCCATAGGGTCTCTGATGACCATGTCAAGGGAGCACCTGCAGGTACATGTGCTCACTGCCTGTGGCCCCTGACCCTGCAGTCCATTCACTGACCATCTTCCCATGAGGAGGGAGATGGCTAGGCACTCTTGGCTTCTGCCTCCCTCAGGGGCGCTGTGGACTGCATTCTGCTCACACATGGAGTTGGGCCCTCCCAGGCCCCCACAGGTGGAGCTGTGTGACCCATCCCCACAGGGCCGTGTGAAGGCTGTGTGCCCCCAAGACACACCAAATACTGCTCTCTTCCAGTGGAAGAACCTGGCAGGATGACAGCCTCGGCCAGCCACCCGGACCTGCTGGGAGGGTGGGGCGTCTGGGCTGAGTCCCCCACCCCAGCACCAGCCACAGAAGGTAAGACCGGCCTGTGGAGCCCGTGTGCGGGCAGGGCGCCTTTCTCTCTTCAGACATGGTGGAGCCAGAGCCCCCTCCTGGGAAAGTGGTGAAGGGCAGTCTACCCTGGACACAGTGCCGTGAGGCTGCCGGGTCAGGCCTCCCGCCCACAGATTTGGGCCATGGCTCCCCAACGGTGGTGGTGCATATCACCCATATTCCCTGTGGGTCCCTGCCCTCCAGCAGGTGCACACTGTTTTGATGCAGTCTCATACATACCCTCACGTGCTACTTGCCCTGCTCTGCCCTTCCTGCCACACAGCATTCTGTGTCCCCCAGTTGCTATGCCTTTGAGGGGCCCCTGCAGGACTGCAGGCCGTCTCTGGGGATCTGCGCCACAGCTGGCCATTCAGGGCCATTCCCCGGTTCGGGGAGGGTGCATCCGGCATCCCACTTCCAGGCACATCTGTCCTCTCTGCACATCACTGATTCTGGCCTGTTAGGAACTTTCCAGTACTGAGTTGCTGTCACAGGCCTGTGTTGCATGTTCCCCTGATGACCTTGTTGACTTACAAACCCAGACATGATTCCTAGCCTAGGGCTCTCACCAAAGGCAGATCATACCTTTAAAGATAGCTTTTGCCCGTTTGATAGGCAGCCAGTTCTTTGCACCCATGTTTCTTCATCATGGGTGGGATTGGCTCTTACTGTGTGTGTTTCAGTTGGTGTGTTGTCCTGAGAACTGTTACGTGTTCTCTAGTTGTGTTTTTGCATAGGGAACTCCTCTTTTTTCTGCTACTGGTAAGAGCTACTTTTTATGTGTGAGTGGCTGTCATTTGCAATGCCAGTGATGACCCAGCGGCTGTACGAGAACCTGCTTGGGTGGTGGTGTATGTCAGATGCGGAGTGCTCGCAGGCTTACGCCTTTACAGCTGTCAGAGGGCGTGCTCGCATTCCACACAGATTCCAGGATGCAGAATCACACGTGCCAGGTGGTGGGGCCACTCTTGGCTCTTGTACGAATTGACGGCTTCTGCTCTCACAGGAACACATGGGTGCTGGGGCAGCTCTGGATGCCTGATGGGATGCGTCCTGAGCTGGCCCACGCTCTCATGTGCCTTCCGGAGCTGTGTGGTGCCGGTGCTTAGCCAAAGGAGGTTTCAGAGCCTCGGCGGGAGAGCAGATGCCGCGCCTTACTTCAGTGGCGCTTACCCTAATGCCCTCTGTCCTTCTCCAGGCCCCTTCTTCTCTCCTGGAGGCCAGCCTACCCCTCCTGGTCCCCCAGCCAGCGGGAGCAAGCCTCAGAGCCTGGACCCATTTGCAGACCTTGGCGACCTCAGTTCCGGCCTGCAAGGTAAAGTGCAGAACATGTTGGATGTGTAGAGCCCTCGGTCTGTCTTTCTGGCCCTGCTCCCTCTGCTAGACTCATCTGCCTCTCTTCACCCAGGCCCAGATACTGGGGACAGGAATGGCCTGTCTCCTCCTGTTGCTGGGGTCTGTCAGCCAAGCTAACACAGGAGCTCACTGTGGGACTGGTGAAGCTCACCCCACCCAGCTTCCGGGCCTGCCTTTGTTGGTTCAGATCTTCTGGAGCTGATCTGAAACCTGGGGGGCCCACATCCCTGGAGTCCCTGTGTCTCTACCAGAAGCATGTAGGACCTTTGTTATTTAGAAACCAGGAGTAACCCAGGGTCCTGGTTACTTAAGGGCTGAGAGTATCTGGGATGCTGATTACTTAAGAGCCGGGAGTATCTGGGATGCTGGTTACCTAAGGGCTGGGAGTGTCTGGGCTGCTGGTTACTTAAGGGCCAGGAGTATATGGGGCATTGGTGACTTAAAAGGCAGCAGTACCTGGGAATGCCTCTAGTCCCTTGGCAGTCAAATGTATATGGAATTCCAGGTTGGAAATAATATCTCCCTGGGGCCTAGCAAGGCTTCTCGTCGGACACTGATGTCGCTGGTCTTGGGAAAATGCCCTATGTCTTTAATCTCCTCTGACTCCTCTTCTTTTTTGTGACCCTCTGGTGATGCATGCTGGGTGCCCCGGGCTGGCCTCCACCTACCTCTGTGTTGTATAAAGAACATTCTGGGAGTTCTGAGTGGCTTTTGTTTTCTGGATGGTTCTTTTTAGGAATAATGTCCCTCTGAGGACGTTCCTGGGAGTTTTGTTTGACCTTGGCTTTGTTCCCTCGTGGCCTATGTCCCCTTTGAGTGCTGCCTGGGCTGTTCACTCCAAATCCTGGGAGAGGGCTTCTCAGGACCTGGGTCACCTGTGATCAGGCTCCAGCCTGGCGCTTGGCTCTGCACTGGGACTCGTGACGCTCCATCACACCCCTCAGGAAATAGGCTCCTGAGTAAAAGATGACAGACCTGAAAGGAGAAATAGACAAACTCAAGTTCTAGTTGGAGACCTCGACATCCCTCTTTCAACAAGAGACGGAACAATAAGATGGAGAGTTCGCAAACCCAGAGATGAGCTGGAAGCACCGTCAGCCAACAGGACGTCAGGGACCCTTGGCGTCTGCACGGATGGCACAGAGCACACGTCTTCCTAGTGCACCTGGGGGACCCCCACCCGAAAGGCCATGTCCCAACTTAAACCTCAACAGGTGTAAAAGAACTGGAGTCCCACAGACACAGCCAGTTTCTGACCATGGATCAGTCCAGAAATTAGTAGGTTCGCTAGAGCCTTCTTGTGCCTGGATACCAAATAGCACATGGTTATTGGCCTTGCAAGGAAGCTGAACAGTCCATGGAACTGAACCACACAGAAGATGAAGCCGGAGGCTTGGGCAGCATCTGGAGCAGAGCTGGAAGGGAGCTATTGGCAGCCTGACCTCAGCACATTTGAAACAGCGGAATAAATTCAGAGCAAACAGAAGGAAGAAAATCAGCCAAAATCAGAGAAATAGAAAACAAAAACAAAGAAAACAAATTACTTAGACAAATGTAAAGAGGAAACAACACAAGTTGCTAGTGGTGGAAATGTGGTGGGGGCAGGACTGCAGACCTTAGAGGCCGAAGGGCGAGGATGCACACAGTTCTCTGCATGTGCATTTGATGACTTACACAGAGCGAACAGACTCTTCCAAACAAATCACACCAAACTCACCCAGCCTCCCAAAAAGGAACTCTCCACTCCCAGATGGCTTCACTGGGGAATTCTACCAACCAATTCCACACAGCCTATTCCAGGAACTTGGAAAAAGAGGGAACATTCTGCAATTGATTTTATGAATCTAGTATTACCCCATACCAAAACAAGACAGAGACAGGAAAAAAATACCACAGGGCAACATCGCTCATGAATATAGGTGCAAAAATCCACAGTGAAATATTAGCAGAGAGGATTCATCAATCTGTAACAAATATTATACTGCACCACCAAGGAGGGTTTATTCCGGGAATGACTACAGGGCTGGCTCATGTTCCACAACCAATTAACAGAATCCACCACATTAATTGGCCAGAGAGGAAAAGCACGCAGTTGCATCAACAGTGCGCCAAAGGCCCTGACAGCCGTCTGTGGTGAGCCCTCTCCGCACACTGGTAACAGGAAGGGAGCTTTGCCAGCGTGCCGAGTCCCTACAGACTCCACGCCTGGTGGTGAGGACTGCGGCCTCTTCCTCCACTCCCCACAGGGGTGCGCACAGCACACTTGGGCAGGAAAGGACGTGGAGGGAGCTACCTGCCCAGGAAAGGGAGAGGCGATGCTGTATTCCGTGGGCAACGTGCTCATCCACATGGGAGATCTCAAAGGTACAAAAGCCTTTCTGATCCCAGGAGCTCATTTAGTAGGTTACAGGACACACAGTCAGCAGACAAACTCAGACCAGCAGTGTGGACAAGGATCTCCAGGTTTGAAACAGCACCACTTAGAGTCACTTAAAAAAGAAAGAAGAAACACTTCAGTAACACTGACAGAACACTTACAGAACATGGGTGGTGAAAAGTGCAAAACCAGACAGACGAAAAAACATCAGATAACCTGGAAGAGTGGAGAGACAAGGTGCCTGTGGGTGGAAAACCCAACAGTCAAGGTGCCAGCCCTCCTCTGGAGGGTCTGGAGGATCAGCACACTTCCTGCCCAAAGTCCCAGCAAGGGTGCCTGCTCACTGTAGAGGATACTGGGAACATCGGGAGCCAGGCTACCAGAGTGTTTTCCTTCTGGGCAGAGAGCCTGGGGGGCCGCCCCGTCCAGCCCACTGCGTAGCTTCCGGGCACATAGAGGGGCACCCAGACGTAGACCCCCGCTGAGAAGATGTACCAGACGGCAGGCAGCCTCATCCTAACCCTTACTGCCTCTGCGATTTAGGGAAACAGTTTCTACCTGAGACCAGGAAGGCAGAAGGCTATTGCCACTCTGGAAAGTGTCATCCAGCCTCTTACAAAGTTAAATGTGCCGCTCCGTTCATCCCAGAGAGATCAAAGCCTAGGCTTGCTTGAATGCCTGTGCCTGAGGACTCATAGCAGCTTTGTAATTCGCAAGAACTAGTAGCCCTGTGGCCATGTGGGTGAACAGACCCCCACCCCACAGCGCCACTTGGCAGTAACAGCAGAGTGAGTGAAGAGAGCCCATTGCAAAGGTCACCTGCTGCCCAGTTCCATCTCCAGGGTACTCTTGAAATGACCGTCATGGGAGAGCACAGGGGTGTCTGCATTGGTGCTTACGTGAATCTGCACGTGTGGTGGAGCAGCACGGAAATAGACACACACTACAAAGACGTGCATGCATACACGTGGCCCCACACACATTTGCACGCTCACAGACCAGCTGGCACCAGCCTGCAGATGATTGGTGCCGGGGTCTCAGGAAGGTATAAGGGGCTCTGAGCACTGGTTTTTGGCTCCCTATGAGTCAATTTCAAATGGAAAGTTAAGGACCCAGCCTTGCATTTTGAGGGCGAGAGGGAAGGCACATGCCCATGCTCACCCCAGCGGCCCCACCCTGACCTTGTCAGCGGCCCACCTGGCATCTGACCTTGAGTGCTTAGTTTCCGCGTGTGTGCCTTCTGGCCTGTGTGGGCTTTAAGGACAGGAAGCAGAGGTATAGCTGCCTGTTGCTGACGCTCACATGAATGCTCTCCCCAGGCTCACCCGCTGGACTTACGCCTGGAGGCTTTGGTCCCAAAACAGTGCCACCTCCCAAGAGCAGTGGCTCCTGGCAAACCAGTCGGCCCCCAGCCCAGGGCACCCCATGGCCGGCCCAGGCCAAGCCACCCCCCAAAGCCTGTTCACAGCCAAGGCCCAACTACGCAGCGAACTTCAGTGTGATTGGCGGCCGAGAGGAGAGGGGGGTCCGCACCCCCAGCTTTGGTAAGTCCTCTTCTCTGCATGTGTGGTTTTTCAAGTTTGCCTTTAAGTGGCTGCTGGGAGACACTGTTTCATTTTCTCAGCTCATAGCCACTCCTGGGAAAGGGGGAGAAGATGGGTAGTCAGTGAACCCCTTCCAGATGTAAGGAAGTAGTTTCAGATTCATGTCCAGGGGTGTTCCTCTTGTCCCTGGGCCAGGGAGGCCAGCATGGGGCCAGGGACAAGGCCAGACCCATGCACAACCCAGGAGATGATGACATGAGGCACACTGACTATGCAAGATCTGCCAGGCACCTCCACTTTTCTTGGCCACCTCTGGTCCCAAAGGTTGCTGAGCTGGGAGCACAGCTGTGAAGGACACTGGGCAGGGGCAGCCAGCATGCTGCCCGAGCAGAGGTTGCATGAGAAATGGAAACGTCTCCAGCTGCTTTAGAGGCATCAGGGCTGCACAGATTGGAAAGACCGCATATTTTTGTCACAAACACCTTGGGTGGGTTCCAGGCCGTGGGAATGATTGTGCACAGGAAGTGAACACTGGGGCCACAGGTCTCAGTGAAGCCTCTGCTCTTCTCCAGGTCAAAAGCCCAGAGTGTCCGAGAACGATTTTGAGGACCTGCTGTCCAATCAAGGCTTCTCTTCCAAGTCGGACAAGAAGGGGCCACGGACCATTGCAGAGATGAGGAGGCAGGACCAGGCAAGAGACACAGACCCACTGAAGCTGAAGGTGCGGGGGTGGCACATGCTGGCAGGTGTGGAGTGGGACGGGGGCCATGCCTCAGCTGTCTGTGTGCCCCCGGAGTATCTGACTGAGGGGATGGTAGGGCCTGGTGAGGGTCTGCAGGTGGTGGGTGTCTCCTGATACCGTGGACACATTCGGCCTTTGCCCTAAGCAAGCCATCGGCCCCCTCCTGGGGCCCCCAACCCTCATACGTGAAAGGGCCTTCGTGCAGTGTGCACAGAGTTGGCAACTTCCATGTGGGCTCATTTGCCACCTTGACCTTTTGGAGTGGACTGCGTAGCCACCCCAGTGGGAGCATATGTCGGTGGTTCTGATGCTGTTGCGCTGAAGACCTGATAATTAGGTTCTCGTTTTATTGAGTGCCTTAGTTCTCTGGGGACCTAACCAGACATTCCCCTGCTTGGGATGAAGTGCCTTCAGGGCACTGGGTGTGACAAGGGACCTCTGCCCTTCCCAGACACTCTGACCCCTGCCTCCAGGGCCAGCAGTCCTCACTGCTGGACAGGCTGACAGTGCAGCTCCAAGGACCCAGCAGGTGGCCGTGGCCTTCGGGGTCGTCCGACAGGCCACCAGGAGCCCAGCCTCTCGTCCCCACTGGGCACTGGAGCCCCAGAATGGGCAGGACGAGGCTGGGATGGCAAGCCACCTGAGGCTGAATGTTCACTCTGGCACCATTGAGGCCTGGGTGGGATCGGTGCAGAGGGCGGGAGAGTGGGTCTGTCTGGGCCACAAGCGTCGTCTTGGAGCTTCGCCCCGCCTCCTGAAGGCGTGCAGAGCTGTGGGATGGGGGCTGGCAGAGGGGCCTAGGGCCAGGAGGGCTGCTGTGCAGCGCCTGCGTCACCCACAGCTCCTGGACTGGACCGATGGCAAGGAGAGGAACATCCGTGCCCTGCTGTCCACACTGCACACCGCTCTGTGGGATGGCAGCCGCTGGACGCCCGTGGGCATGGCTGACCTGGTGACCCCCGGGCAGGTGAAGAGGCAGTACCGCCGGGCTGTGCTGGTGGTCCACCCAGACAAGGTGAGTGCCGGGCAGGGGCGTGGCGCGGGCAGGGCTCCAGAGGCAGGCCCCAGGCCAGCTCACCTGCCGGTCCGCAGGCCAGGGGGCAGCCGTACGAGCGGTATGCCAGGATGGTCTTCATGGAGCTGAGCGATGCCTGGGCTGAGTTTGAGAGCCAGGGCTCTAGGCCCCTCTTCTGAGCACACTGCACACGGATAGCCCACCCGCCGTCCTGGACCTGGAGCAAACGCGTCCCCTGGCTTGAGAAGAGAGAGTGTTCCAAAGCCTCTGGTTTCTGTCTTTTTTGGGCCCCAAAGAAAAGTACTGATGACCGCTTCTCGCACAATCGTTACGGCTTGTGATTTATTTTGTAGCCGTCAGCTCGAGGGCGCATCTGCTGGAGGCAGATGGCTCTGCTCGGCTGTCCTTGTTGAGTCCCGTTGGTGAACATTCTCATCTTCCATGTGTAATCAGCCCGGCGATCGTACATGATTAAACTATTTTCTGATGATGCTCGCCTCCTGCACGACCAACTCCCTGTGGTTCTGCCATCATCTGCCTGGCTTGGCTCTGACCGCAAAGACACGGGCCCCACTGGGTGTGACGCAGTGTGGGGCTCCTCGTTGCTGCTGGCCTGGCCTCTGCAGGCCTCCAGGGCAGCGAGGCTGGGTGGCCACATGCAGCAGGAAGGTCAGGAAGGGTGCAGACCGGATGCGTGAGATGCGGCTTTGGGTCTGGGGGGTCAGCCCTCACTGGGGGCTCTGGGTGTGCCTTGTGAGCCACATGTTGGCCATGTGGGACTGCATGTTCCCCACCCCACGTCCCGCTGGGGCCCTGCTGAGAGCAGCTGGGCTTGGGGCCTGTGGATTCTGTTGTTCGGGAGACTCAAACAGTATCTGTGGTCAGAGTGTTGGAGACGTGCCAGCTGCTACGTCTCGTGTGGTGCCAGCATGGCTGCCGAGGGTCACCGTAGTCTGCGGGCCTGAGGGGTGCCGTGCATCAGCAAAGAGGGTGGTGGCACCTCAGAATGTCAGAAGTGACGTGACTTCCCTGCGGGTCGTCCAGGGCCCAGACGCTCACCCTGCTCCTGGCCGCCCCGCACTGCGCTGGCCTCAGCCTGGACACGCGGCTTGACCGGGAGCTTTGGGGAGGTGTGGCCAAGCTCTCTTGTCTTCTCCACCCAAAATGAGTCAAATGTGATGCCAAATGGAGCTCAGTGAGACGCCAGGACACGCTGGGTAGGAGTGGACAGCGTCCATCTCGCCCCTCTCCTCTGGGAGCTGCCCCATGCTGCATTTGTGGTAAAACAGGAATGTATGTGTAAGCGCCTTGTTGAAGAGGCTTCACCTGCAGGGACTCGGCATAAATGTCCTCAAATAAAAGCCTTGCTCAAGAGTACACTAGTGCCTGGGTGAAAACTGACCTGTGACCCCGTCCCTCTGCACGCAACCACATTGGTCCTGGACTGTGTGGGCAGGCGCTGTGGCCAGGCCCGGCCGGCACTGGTGCGCTCAGGGCATATGGCTCCAGAGCGTTCCAAGGAAGAGGAGGCCCTGCTTTGGCCCTGTGGGCCCTCCTGCCCACCACCCTGCAGGCCATCCTGTCCTCACCTGCTTCAGGAGCAGCTCGGTGGCCGTGCCTGCTGACGCTTGGGCTTGGCCCCTGCAGCTCTGGTTTGAACAGGAGCATGGAGAGAGGCATTCCACACTGTCCTCTGCTGAGGGGCCCTGGCTTCCATCCGCCTGCTGGGAGAGGGGAGGGAGCTAAGCCCATCTTCCCTAGTGTGCTAAAAACAGCTGAGTGGTGCTGAAAGCCACAGCCATGCTCAGGGAATGAGGGCTCCCGTTTGTTATGCATCCCCACTATTTTTAGCTTTCCGTTATTTTATGAACCACCTAATAGGTGCAGATACTTCATTCCGCCCAGGGCAAGCACTGCAGAGGGTGGGGCCAGGACCAAGGTGGAGCCTGCTGCGCTGCGGCCCAGCCCTCCTCACCTTCACCATCGCCTCCCCTCTGAGTCCCTTGCCTTGCGGGACATTCCAGAGGGTTCTGCCGGGCTGGCTTGGCCCACAGTGATTGTTAGCCTACAGACCACAGACCCGGTGTGGGGCTGCTCCCCCAAGCACACCCACTGCAGATCTCCGGCGCCTCGCCGTCATGCTGCCAGTGTCAGCACAACCAGGAACCAAACTGCAGAGGGCCAGGGAAGCACCTGGCCAGGCCCTGGGGGGCTTTGAGGTGGGCTCAGTGGGGCCCTAGTGCAGGACCTCCCTGCCCGCCGCCGCCTCTGTTTCCCTAGGACCCCACTGTCGGTCTCTGACCAGCGAGAGAACCCCCAGTGTGACCAGCGCCCTCAGGGCCACGGAGGGACACAACCATGGCGGGTATCTGTCCCACGTCCCCAGGCGTCTCCCCTTCACCCAGCAGCCAGCTGGCCTCCATGCCTGGGGGTCCTGGCCAGGGTGTTAGATCCCGTGTCTTGAAGGTGGATCAGTGAGTTGCTCCCCTGGCCTGGGTCCTTGGGCCTCCTGATGATGGACCTCCCATTCCCGGCATGCCTGCTGTGTGGCACTGGCAGCTCCATGAGGGTGGCCTCTTGGGTCCCCTACTATGCAGGGGGGTCTGAAGCTTACTGGCAGTGTCCCTGCTGTAGGGGCTCCTTCACAGGCTGGGAGCACCCTTGGCCAGAGTGGTCTTGGGGCCCAGGGGGGACAGCCTTGGCTCCATTGCAGAGAACAGCCTTGAATCCTGCCCTTGGTCTGATGGCTGCAAATGGCTGTTTGTGGGAAGTAGATATTTGTTTGCTCAGTGAACATTTCCTGGGCTTCTGCCCCGTGCAGACCCAGGATAAGATGGTGTGGCCCACAGCCCTGAGTCGGGGTGTGTGGGGGGGTGGCTCCTGCCTGGCAGTGCACGTGCCCCCATCGCCTGCCCTCATCGTGGTCCTGAGACCAATGAAACTGCTGCTCCAGGCTGTAATCCAGGTTTTGCCTTGGGGGACTCAGGGTCAGTCCCCCCAAGGCCGGGCTGGGCACTAGAGTGGTGTGGGGCCCCTGCTCTGGGCAGGTCCATGGCCGGCTGCCATTCCTGGCCTGTGGAAGATCAGACCTTTACAGGGCAGGTGGCCTAGGACCCCATGTTCATACAGGCCAAACCCTTTCCCCATAGGGCCAGGCCCGGACTGCCTGGCCTGGCTCTGGGTCCCTGCAGAGACTCTCCGGGACCCCTCCCAGTCCCTGCCTCCTGTAGGGTAGTGGTTGAGGCCCTGGCCTGAGCCTGGTTCCCTCGTCTGCAGATGGTCCTGGGAGGGGCACCCCATCCAGGTCCTGCCAGGACCCCGAGGGATCTTCTGCCTCATTAAGGCCAGCTCAAACCCCGCCCTGTGCCGTTCTCTGCAGCAGCCACCCCACAGCCCTGTGCCCTGCGAGGAGGCCCCGGGCCCTGCCTGATGCCCTGCGGTCCAGCCCGGGGCTGCCTGCCTCTGTGATGACAGCTGGATGGGCTGCGGTGCTGTGACAAGACCTCACCCCCAACACCCGGTAGCTTCTGGGGCAGCTTGGTTGCCAGGAAGGCACAGCTCATACGTGACCACGGCCCTGGGACCCCTGCAGCTGACCCTGCACCGTGCCCTTGGCCTGGAGCCTTTCTCCTCCGGAGCAAACGCTGCTCTCCGGCCCTGGCCACCCACCCTCCAGAGTCCTGGCGGTGCTTCAGTTCTGCCAGGCCAGGTGCTTGGGGCTGACCCGTGCCACAGCCTTTCTTGGCCAGGTGTGGGGACCCCTGAGGTGCTTTGCACAAACCTGAGAGCCTCTGACACCGTGGTTGGCATAAGTGGTTCTCGGCACGACAGCTGAACGACTCTGCTTCAGCCTTTATTGCACTGGTGGTGGTAGCAGGGAGTCAGGGCTTCCCCCCAGGGCAGGTGGTGGCTCGCACCTCCCCTTAGAATGAGGAGGGGCTGTGTGGGTGTGGGTGTGGTTTTTTTCGGTGTGTGTGTATGTGTGTGCGCGAGCAGGCGCGCGCAGGGTGGGGAGGTGGGTTCTTTCAGTCGCTGGATGTGTGGGGCTTCCGGGGAGTGAGCCAGGGGTGACTCCTCATGGCTGAACAGTGTCCCTAGTCCGGACAGACACATGGTGTATCTGCTCATTGTTGAGGCGTGGGGGCAGTTGGCTCTGGCTGCTGTGAACAGTGCTCTGGATGGGGGTGTGATGTCAGGATCTGTTTCCATGCTTTGGGAGTGCCCCTGGGAGGGGGCTGTGGGTCCCCTGGGAATTGTGTCACCCAGAGAGCTGCCGGTCTGTCTTGGGGTTTAAAGTGAGGCTCTTGAAGGCAGCATATATTATAGATGGGTCTTGTTTTTATCCATTCAGTGACTCTGTGTCTTTTGACTGGTGCATTCAGTCCATTTACATTTAGGGTGATTATGGATAAGTATGTCCTTATTGGCTTTGCAGGCTTCAGATTCGTGGTTGCCAAAGGTTCAAGGTTAACTTCCTTACTATCTAAGAGTCTAACAACTTACTTAATATGCTATTACAAACACAGTCTAAAGGTTCTTTTTTTGTTTTTTTTTCTCCTCCTTTTTCTTCCTCCTCCATTCTTTATATATTAGGTATCATATTCTGTACTGTTTGTCTATCCCTTGATTGACTTTGTGGATAGTTCATTTCATTTTGCATTTTCTTAGTAATTAGCTGTTCTACTTTCTTTACTGTGGTTTTATTACCTCTGGTGACAGCTATTAAACTGTAGGAACACTTCCATCTATAGCAGTCCCTCCGAAATGCACTGTGGAGATGGTTTGTGGGAGGTAAATTCTCTCAGCTTTTGCTTATCTGGGAATTGTTTAATCCCTCCAAATTTAAATGATAATCTTGTTGGGTAAAGTAATCTTGGTTCAAGGCCCTTCTGCTTCATTGCATTAAATACATCATGTCACTCCCTTCTGGCCTGTAAGGTTTCTGCTGAGAAGTCTGATGATAGCCTGATGGGTTTTCCTTTGTATGTGATCTTATTTCTCTCTCTGGCTGCTTTTAATACTCTGTCCTTATCCTTGATCTTTGCCACCTTAATTACTATATGTCTTGATGTTGTTTTCCTTGGGTCCCTTGTGTTGGGAGATCTGCGCACCTCCATGGCCTAAAAGACTATCTCCTTCCCCAGATTGGGGAAGTTTTCAGCAATCACCTCCTCAAAGACACTTTCTATCCCTTTTTCTCTCTCTTCTTCTGGCACCCCTATAATGCGAATATTGTTCCGTTTGGATTGGTCACACAGTTCTCTCAATATTCTTTCATTCCTAGAGGTCCTTTTTTCTCTGTGCCTCAGCTTCTTTGTATTCCTCTTCTGTAGTTTCTATTTCATTTATCGTCTCCTCCACCGTATCCAACTTGCTTTTAATACCATCCATTGTGCCTTCAATGATTGGATCTCCGACCGTAATTCATTCCTGAGTTCTTGAATATCTTTCCGTACCTCCATGAGCATGTTAATGATTTTTATTTTGAACTCCCTTTCAGGGAGTCATGAGGTCAATATCATTTAAATCTTTCTCAGGAGTTGTATTTATAATTTTGCTCTGGACCAGGTTCCTTTGGCGTTTCATATTTGTGTATGGCGCCCTCTAGTGCCCAGAAGCTCTACTCTCTGGAGCTGCTCAGCCCCTGAAGCAATGTCGGGGATTGCAGGGGAGTGGTATTGGTGCCTCTGGGGAGGAAACAGCTGTTTCCTGGTTCCTGGCTGCTATGCCTGTCTCCAGTGCCTGAACCAGTGGGCTGAGCACACAGGTATAAGCCTCTGTGCTTTGCGTTTTTAGTTGCTGTAGACAGATCTTCCCTCTGACTGGCCTAACGCCAGGGTAGGGTTTCCCGGTTTGCAAGCCTGTCACAGAAGGGGTTCTTGGAGCTGTGTAGGCAGCCAGGGAGCTGGAGCACCTGAAGATCGTGAAAGCTCCCAATCTGCTGGGTAGAGTGCATCCGGACAATTTTGTCTACCTGGCCTTTCTCCTGAGCAGTAAGCTCTGTGCAGTCCTTGCCCCTTTAGCAGCCCTCTCGCTAAGGGCTTCCCTGTTAGGAAGTCTCTCAGACTGCCCGCCTTTCTTTTGTCCCAGAGCAGCCCGATATGGATCCCTGCTTTCCACAAGCAGCTGGAATCTCAGTCTCTCCAGGAATTCTGCCTGTCTTAGCTTTCCAACCCCCTAATTACGAGAGTATCATGCAAGCACCATGAAATGTAGGTTTGTGCTCCCACAGCAGATCTCCAGAGTGAGGTATTCAGCAGTCCCAGATCTCCACTCCCTCCCTGCTCCGTTCCTCTTCCTCCTGCTTGTGAACTGGGGTGGGGGAAGCGCTTGGATCCCACAGGACCACAGCTTTAGTACGTTACCCTTTTCCATCAGGGCTGCTCTTGTCTCCAGGTGTATGCAGTTTGTTGCAGTCCTCTTTCCTGTTGCTCTTTCAAGAGTAGTTGTATTAGTTATATTTTCATATTATATGCGGTTTTAGGAGGAAGCCTCTGTCTCACCTCTCATGCCGCCATCTTTCTGCAGTACTGTGCCCCCCCATTGATCTGGAGAGCAGGGCGCACATGGGCCCCTGGCCTGTCAGGCTAGCTGCTGCCTGACACCAGGTGCTCAGAGAGGAGGCACCGGGAAGCCTCCACCCACCCTCAGGCAAGCTGCGGTGGGTTCCTAGGGCTGGGGGCTGTCCTGGGCCCCTGTCTGGTGGGGAGAGAGGGGTGCATGGGGGCATCTGACTGCATCCTGTCCAGCCCCCACCAGCCACTCCAGCATCTGTCTCAGGCCCAGTGGGCCCACCACCCGGTTGGCCTGGCTCCCACAGGGCAGCCCCCAAACCCCTGCCAGGCACCTCCTGCCTGAGGCACCTGGATGATCCCCTTTGTCCTGACCCCTTCCAGTCCTCACTTTTTGCCTAGCTCCCCAGAAGCCTGACTTCTGACCTTAGGCCCCCCTTCCCCGAGCCAAGGCCACAGGGCGTGCGCAGCACCGACCAGGGGGCACCCGGCCTCGAGGAGAGAGCTGGTTGCACTCTGAAACCCACTTGTCAGCCAGAAGATGCCTAGGAAACGGGTGCCCGTGGCGCGCTGGCCCGCAGCACAGGCCTGCACCCCCCTCAGCTGGAGTATGGCCACCTCAGCTCTGCGCAGGGAATCCCAACTGTTGTGCGAAGTCTGTGCTCATCCGTTATTTGACAGACAGGACCCCACAGCCTGGCCGCCTCCAGGAATGTGCGGGCTGAGTCCATGTTGCCTGCCCACCAGCCCTCGAGGCTAAGGATGCAGGCACATCACCCTGCCCCTTGCCCTCTCCCAGCCCCGCTCTGTCCAGACCCTCTGCGTCACCAGGCAGATTCCATGGCAGCAGCCCAGCGTTGGTGCCCTGGGCCCTAGACACCAGCCACAGGTGATGGACGTGGTGTTTCCTGGCTAGGTGCCGTCTGCCCTGCCAGATGCCCATCGGCAGAAGGGCCAGCTACGCTGAGCCAGTTCTGACTCAGGCCCCAGCCTGGCTACACGGGTAGCAGCTGAGGGTGCACAGGCGAATCCAGCTGGTTCCCCTGGCCCAAAGCAGAAAGCCTGGTGCTGCATCTTCTGCTGGGTGGACCCCTCCCAGGACTGGCCCACAGGGGATCCGTGCTGCCCACAGGGTGAGCCTCAAACTGCCCAGTCTGCTTCTGCGGCTCGCTGCTCCACCTGTCCGCCTCTGCCCCACTTACCCATCTCTATCCCACCTATCTACCTTGTCTTCACCTGTCCACTTCTGGAGTGACCAGCTCCAACCAGAATGGGCACAGAGGCTGAGGAGGGCCCCTGGGGTCCTCCCTGGGGCACCTCGGGGGCAGAGGCTGGAGGAAAGGCCCCCTCGGGCAGTGTGCTGGGGTATGTGTGGGCCAGCCTGTGCACTGAGCCAGACAGATGTGGGGCCTCAGCCAGGCCTCTCTAGGAGTCTGGCAGGGGAGGGTATGGAGGTAGGGGGCAGAAACCAGATAGGGTGGTGCCCTGGAAAGCTAAGGGGCTGCAGAGGAGGGTCCTGTTTGTCCTGGAGGGTACCTGCTCTGGCCCAGGCCTGAGATTGCATCACTGCAACCTGGGGCTAAGACCATCTTCCCAGACTAGGCCCCCAGGGGCAGGTAAGGGTAGGGCTGGACCCCTGACATCAGGGCCACAGGAGGATGCCGGCCCCCTGGCTGCCAGGCTGTCCAGTTGCAGGAACAAGGCACTGACTGTCACCTCCATGCTATACGGTCACCCTGGTGCCCCACCAGCAGCCTGGGCATGGGACCCCTCCCTCAGGACAGCAAGGCTATTATTCAGTAACTGGTCCTCCCTTGGTTACTTGGGGGTGGTGCCTGCTTCCTGTGGTTCAGGATGCCTCCGTTCCCATTATCAGTTTAATTTTTCTCCATGCAGCAATGCTTTACCCAGTCTCTTCCTTCTGGGGAGGCCCATGCCCCCAGGTCCTCCAGGGTTCCCACGTGGGAACCAGGTGTGGTTGACCCTGACTGCACAGCCTACCCCAAACTATCCAAGACAGGGTGCCTGGCCCATCTGTGCAGACGTCCTCACTTAGGGTCAGTGTGTGGGGTTGGGTGGGGTCTCCCTCTCTGGGCCACCCTCACCCACAGACGCCTTCCAGATGTCCGAAGTTCCAGGCAGGGTTAATGTAGCTCTCTCTCCCTATGTGCCCAGCCTAGAGTCAGACACACCCAGACCACGGGAGGCATGATGGAAACCCTCCCCTATGCTGGACTCGGGACTTCTTTCTGTCTTGTTTGGAATGCCATTCCTCCAGGTTTCCAAGGCCTTGCCAGGGTGGTGTTGAGTCATTCAGCATAAGCCCAAATGTCCCCTGAGGCCTGGCCTGGCCACCTGCTAACAAGGCCTTCGGGTCTGTCCTGTTTTGAGTCTCTGCGCCACCCTTCGGCATCTGCTCTTCCCTTGTCCACTGTCTACTGGGACAGGGCTGGGCTGCTTCCCCCTCTGGATGGACACATACCTGGGTGGAGGGACAGTGACATGGCTTGGACTCTGCTGGGGATGAGTGGCCCTTGACCTTTGTCACCCCATTGGTGCCTCTGAGGTTCCTGCAAGCAGGTGGATGTGAGCCAGACGGGGCTCCACAGCGCCTGGCCCAGCTGTCCAGAGCTCTACCCACCTCTCGGGGGAGCAGGGCCCAGGCTGTCCACTCCTAGAGACTCTGGTTTGTCCCCACCCCAAGCAGGAGCTCTGGTGGACTGATAGGTCTAACTGGTTCTGGGAGAACAAGGGGTGCCTGATTGCATGGCTGATTTCTGTGCATACGTGCAGCCCATTTCCAGCTGCCCGCACAGAAGTCACTGAATTCCAGACACCTCTCTTCAGGTAGGTGGGCCCTTGGCTGCACAGGCCTGGCTATGGTGACCTCTGTGTCCCCTGGGGCAAGCCTGGACTCTTGTGGAGGAGGAGCCTGCCCCTGCACTCCCACCCCAAGGCTCTGAGTTCTGCCACCTGGCCCTCCCACCCAGGACAAAGAAGATCCAGCCCAACTGAGCCTTGAGTCTTCCCCAGGTGAGCAGACAACAGGTCCAAACAGCAGTGCAGGGCGAGGGACAAAGGTGGGGGTGTGGGTGGGGCTGCTTCCGGGTGCCTCTCTCCACAGCCTGCATCTCTGAGAGGGGTTTCCCATCCCTGAAGCCCACCCCAGTGGCTCTGTTGGCTGGATCAGGTCCGGCAGCTGAAGGGGTCCAGGCCTGATGCACACAGATAGCCCAGGGCTCCCCCACATGGGGTGCAGGGAGCCCCGAGTGCTGCCCTCCTGTGCCACTCAGACGACACCGGATGTGAGGGAGCAGGGGGTGCCCGGCGACACCCTGCTTCGGAGCCCACAGGCCACATTTGTTGAAGCTCACCCCGGTACCCGCTGGCATGCTGTCCCATGCGCAGGGCTGAGCCTGGTCTCTGAGGAGGCTGAGAAGTCCAGTGGGAGGTGTGATCTGTTCAAAGGAGTAGCCGGCTCATCCCCAGGGCAGCTCTGGCTTCTTGGAGGGTGGAGGAGGCCTCTGGGGTGGTGCCCAGCAGCCGAAGGGGCTGGGGTGAGGGCCGAGCCCATGGTGGGGGTCAGGGGCACCTGGCAGGAGCGGGGAGACCCCCTTGGTGTCACATGACTGGTTGGAGGCAGTGACCAGTGGTCAGAGAGTCAGGGCCAGTCCCCAGGTGGACAGCAGGGTGATGAACAGCAGACACAACTAGCCATCCACCAAGATAGAGACGTGGTCATCCACTCAGCCTGGACCAGTCTGCCTTGCTGGTGCTTGTGGAACGGAGCAGCCTGGAGTGCCTGGCTCCAGCACAGCTCCCGTCTGCATGGAGAAGAGCATGGCCGGCTGGCGGCCTGGGCTTTGCTGGGTAGAGGCCTTCAGAGGCACAGCCTCTCTGGAGCCAGCACTTCTCTCCTACGGGGTTCCCGTGCCCAGTCAGGGCTGTCCCGGTACTTGTGTGCGGCCCTGCGGCCCACAGCCGTCCCCACCCCAGCAGAGTGCGAAGCCAAATTCTATTTTAGGCCCACGGGAACTGTTTTTCCTTAGCTGTGGCCCTTTGGGGGCCTCTTAGCTGCCCACCTATCCTCCGGTTCCTGCATTGCCCCCTTCTCGGAGCAGCTCTGAAAGGCGCATCTCCCCATCCTGACACCCTCTGCCCCCCTGGCAGGCAGAGGCCCCATTGGCTCTGCCCAGCCTTTGTGTGCCAGGGCCGCTCAGCCAAGGGAAGAGGCCAGTCAGGAGGCCGGGCTGGGGCAGGGAGGGGTGGGAGTGGGCATCTGCGGGAGGTGGCTCACCGCCGCACCCCCCTCACCAACCCCCCCACCAGCCCTGTGGGGTTGAGAGGCCTGTGGAGCAGGCAGTCTCAGGGATGCAGGGTCTGAGGCACAGCAGTGGGGAGGCTGGAGGTAGGGGAGGCGGCAGTGGGAGGCCGAGGGGGAAGGAGCCATCACTGCGGGGGACCCAGATCCTAGGCTGGCAACTCAGGAAGCAGAGCCACAAGGTCCAGGGGATCTGATGGGCCCTCCTCTGGGACTTGAGAGGCAGTCTGTGTTCGGGGTGACCAATGGCCTCCGTAGAAATGGGCAGTGGGGAGGAGAGTGAATTTCAGACCATGCACCCAGCACCCAGACCAGGCCAGGCTCTGCTCCCAGGAGCCCACAGGGAGACGGCCTCTGCCAACTGGACCCTGGGAGGCAGGGGAAAGGGCCATGCATCAGGGAGGGGCACTCGATTCCAGCCCCAGCTCTGAGGAACAACGACAGTTCTCCATCTCACACTACCTTCACTTCTCATGAGTTACAACTTTGCAAGTAATAATGAAATCCAGCAGGAAAATGGCCACAAAGAAGGTGCTGGTGCCCGGACTGAGTGATTCAGCCTGTTAATAAGTTTGCACTTGAAGTTTCTAGGTAAGTGCGTGTGTGCCAAGGGCCCCAACAGCCGCCCCCCCCAGCCCGTAGCCCCCTTGCTGGAACCCACACCAGGGTCCAAGAGCAACTCCAAAAAGTGCACGAGAGATGGGGCCTCCTTGGAGGGAGCAGAGGGGCACCCGGCATGGGCTTCCAGGGAGGCTGGAGCAGGCACCACCTCTCTGCCATCTGGAATGGTCCCATGGGGTCTCTGTGGCGGGGGACTCAGGACTGCAGGGGCTCTCAGATCCAGCACCATGTGATCTTTGGCACAGCCTTGCTTTGGGTTGGGGTTCCTGGCCTCATGGGGCTGACATCTGGAAGCTGGTGCATTGCAAGGACGTGCAGAGCCTTGAGCTAGGGGCGCTGCCTCTCCTGCCACGTGGCTAGGGTCCCACAACCGGAGCTGTGGCCAAACACACATGCTCCAAATGCTGACTTCTTGCTGGGCCATCCTCCCCCCTCACTGCAGCTTCCCAGCTATCACCCTGCCAAGCCCACCGCTGTTCACCTCCACCCTGGCACCCCATCCTGGGCATCCCACACCAGGGGCCGTCTGAGGTCATCTCTGGACATCTCGGCTGCCAAGGTTTCCTGCTGGGCTCCTGCCTCTCTGGCTACTGCAGACTTGGAGATTGTTCACCAGTCCCCATGTCCTCTTCTGGCACTTGCAGGGGACAAGTCCTCCAGGGGAGCGCCCCTGTGGCTGGTGGAGGCTGCGTGTCCTCCCGACCATGGGAGCGGGCCTGGCTGGGCGGCTGCATTCCTGGGCACACTACCTGCCAAGAGTTGGCTCTGCCCACAGTCCTTGTCAAGCTCCCTCTCTCGGAGCACAGGTCACTCTGACCTGGCACTGTCACCCATTTTGTCTCTTTCCCCCCAGAAGAGTGTGAGTTCTGGATGGACCACGCACCCCAAGTCAGGGCCTGGGCAAATGTGAGAACTGACGGGCCTGCATGAATGTGGGTGTAAGAGGATGACAACAGAGAAGGAAGCACACAGACACACACACAGACAGACAGGGAGACACACAGACACAGAGAGAGAGGCAGCGTCTGCCAGCTGTTAGAGCACATCTTGCCACCTGCCTGAGCCTTTCTCTTGCCACGTGGGTCCCTGCTCAGGGCTGAGTGTGGGGCTCAGCTAGGCCAGGGTTATGAAATCAGGGCGGTTGTGGACTCCAGTGCCTCAGTGCAGACCCCTGCACTTCCCTGACCCTATGTAAGCCATATACTGCCCAACCTACCTGCCCTGAGCTCAGCTGGGGTCACCTCGGGGTCCTCTGTGGGGCTGTAGTCTGGGCCATCTGGTAGTGGGAGTGGAGTAAAGTGGCTCCACTGGGGAGAAGTGACTTCTCTCTTTTCCTGGACCTGAGGACACTGGAAGGGCCCTGCTGAGCAGACCCTCAAGACCCTCAGATGCCTGGAAGCAGGTGATCGTTCCACAGAGCACCTGCCCCCAGGCCTGCATGAGGCCTGGGGCTCCTACCCACCACAGATGCGTGGTTGGGGGAGAGATGAAATGTGCTTCTCATAGTCCTGGGGATCAACTGGGGAAGACCAGCCCAAGGGCTCCCTGCAGCCCTGCAGTAGACCCACCCTTCTGGGCACCCCCCACCTTACCCCTTCTGCCCCAGATCCTGGTGACAGGACCTGTCAGCAGGAGGAATGGACAGTGCGAGGCCCGCTCCTGTGGCCGTGCGATCCAGGGATACTGCAGCTCTGTGTGTTCAGAGATACGTGGCCTGTGGCCTGGGCCTCCCCCAGGGTCACTGGGCCACTTGCTGGCCAAGGGTGGCCGAGTGGAGAGTGCTTCCCACCTCAACTCCCAGGGAGCACTACTGGCTTCCTCCACGCCGGCCCCCTACCCTTGCTGCTCGCCTGCCTGCCAAGCATCCGGCCAGCCCACTGCGGGGCACTGTGGGCGCTGAAGAACGGGGGGATGTAAGCCTGTGCATCTTTGAATTCTGGGCTGAGCCCGCCCCTGCAAGTCCTGAGGACTCGGATGGGAGGGTACTGTGACAAGTTCATGGTGGCCACCAGGGGTGTCCACCCACCGACCAGGGGTCCAGTCCAGCCGAAGCACCGGGAGACCGGGACCCCAGCCTCAGCCCCTCCACGCAGCTAACGCAATCTCTGCACAGGCCCGCAGGGCTGTTCGCGAGCGGAGGGACAGGTGGCGGAGCAGCGACCTTGCAGCAACCCCGCACTCCGCCGCAGGGGAAATCCCGGAGGCCCCCGGGAGGGGGCGGCGGGGCGGGGCGGCCCGGACCGCAGTGACCTTCACGCGTCCCCGACCGCGCGGATCGCCGGCCGTCCTCAGCCCCGGGCCCCGCCTCCTCGCCGCAGCCGCGCCCACCGTCCTAGGGGTGGGGGTCTCTCAGCCACTGTCCCACGAGAATGAACGACGTGGCTCTCTTTCTGCGACTCTGTTACACTGAAAAATAGGTCCAGGCGGGTCTGCGGGTCTCTGCCAGGGGCTGGGTGGGTTTTCAGTAGTCCGAGGGCTCACGTCTCCCGCCCAGCGGTGCGGAATCCGAGAGCGGCGGGGTTCGGGATCTCCGGCGGGGCTCAGGGCCGCTCGGCCGGGTCAGGACACTCCGCCCGCGCGGGGGAATGGGGAGGCGGCCGCGGCCGCCCAGCTCCCGCCCCAAAAGAAAGGCGATGAGCGCGTCTCGGCCCAGCGCGCCCTCAGGAGGGGGTGCGGAGCCCTGTGTGCGGGAGGGCGATTCCCGCCCGGGTCCACACCTAGGAGCTGGGGGGGGCAGAAATTGGGGTTGTGAGATGCTGGGCGGGCCGGGGTCTCGCGCGCTGGCTCGAAGAGCTCGAGCACCGGGATCCCACCGAATCGGGCCGAAGAGCAGGGTTTGGAGGGGAGAGGGGGGCGCGGCTCCGCGAGCTCCCGCCCCTGCCCCCGCCCCGGGAGCCCGCGGAGCCGCCGCGGCCCCGCCCTCCTCGTCATGCCCGGACGCGGGCGGGGGGCGGGGAGCGCCTCCATGTGACGCGCCCTCCTCGCGGTGCCCTTCAGTCACCGCCGCAGTTCCCCGGGCGCCACATGGACCCTGCTGGCCGGACCGCGCTCCGCCGCTGACAGCCAGCCAGTCCGAGGACCGGCCGGGAAGGTAACCTACGCCCCCGCACGCAGCCCCCTGCCCGGCTGCCCCCGTTCCGGTCCCGGCCGCCCCCTGCCCTGGCCCTGCTGCCCCCGTTCCGGCCCGGCCACCCCCTGCTCGGCCCCGGAGGGTCGCGCACCCTGCTGGTGCTGGCGCTGTCCGCCGGCGCGGTGCTGAAGCGTTCCGCGCTCCTCTGCCCGCGCCCTCCCTCTTTCTCGCTCCTTCTCCGAGTCTCCGAGTCTCCGGCCCTTAGCGTCTCCCCTTCCGCTCCCTCGTTCTCCGTCTCTTTCTTTCTCCTGGCGCGCTCCCGCCTCAGGGCCGCTCGGCAAAGCTGGGCAACTCACCCGCACGCAAAGCCGAGGGGTACAGTGATGGGAGCCCTGGGGAACTCCAGCAGCACCCGAGCCTCTCTGCCGTGGGCCCTTCGGTTCCCTCCCTCCCGGGAGCCAAGGGAGAAGTTTGGAAGAGAACCTGCTTTGCGGCAAAAGCGCCCGTGCGCGCCAGCGCTTTTCGGGGAGGAGGGGGCACTCCTGCCTGGCCACCGTTCCCCAGCCCTCGGGCACACCGGTCTCTTCTGCAGAGGAAAAAAAACACTGAACATCTAGGGACCTGGGTTTCCATGCCAGGAGAGACCTCTCGAGCTGTGGGGTGGCGGGGAGGCCGCAGCTGCTGATTTTACAGTACAAACCTCCCCGGCAGCTGGCTGGCCCCTGGAGCACCCAGCCATGCAGATGCAGGGAGAGTGGTGGTCTGCCCCCATTTCCATTTGTTCGCCTGAGGCCGAGTCCCCTTCAGTTTCTCACTTCCACCCCAATCCGCTATGGGCAGGTGGCAGAGGGTGCTGGGACCTCGAGGCCCTGAACAGAGCCTGGTCCCCTGAAAATCCTTCATCAAAGGAGACTTCCCTGAAGGGGCGCCCACTCAGGCCCCACCCTTTCTAGTACTTCCTGTCCCTTAGATGATCCCCCACCCCTGAGGCCCAGGCCCACCTAGGAGGCTGCAGAGCCAGTCACCTTCAAATGCCCCCTGGGCCTGTCACCACTTCCTGCAGGCTGACTTCTCTGAGCTGGGCCCCCCGAGCGGCAAGGACCCTCTCATCCCTGCACTAGCAGCTGAAAGCTGGCTTCAGAAACCCCTGGGGCCGGGTGAGACCACTTTACAGGTCTGTCTAGGGTCCTAGGATCTGTCCACCCTGGTCAGGGTGTAGGGTTGAAGCCCCCCTCCACAGAGACCCTCCCAGGTGCCCCCTCCCAGTGCTGGGGTCCAGGCACAAGTTATGGGGGGAGTGGCAAATGATGGCCTTCGTTCAGGGGACAGTGGGGTGGGCATGAGAAAGAAGCCCTTCCCCAGGTCCTGTCAGGGTGGCCTATGAACACTTCCTGTCCCCCAGGCAGAGGACTCCTGGCCACACTCGCATGTAAGATCTGACCCCACGACCCTTGGAGGAGCTGCTGAGGAATCAAAGCCATCGTCATGGAATTCGTGATGAAGCAGGCCCTGGGAGGTAGGAAGTAGGGCCAGTGGGGGGCTGCACCCAGCTGGCTGCCAGCTGCCCACTGCAGTGGCATGCAGACACACGGGGTCCCATGCCGCACATGGTCACCCTCCGACTTCACATACGCCTGCTTGTTGCACACCCCTGCAGATACGCCGGGACAGAGGTCGAGGAGGAGGTGTGCTGGTGCGCTGTGATCGGGCAGAGCCCACCAGACAGCGCTGAGGCAGGGCTGAGGGCTGAGCAGCAGCATCTACTCGGCCTCATGAGGACACAGCGTGGGTCTCAGGGGCACCGAGGGCCAGTCCTGGCTGACAGGGTCTGGTGCCCTCCACGGGGGCTTGCTCTTGGTGAGCAGAGCCATGGAGGTTGCAGGAGCTGGAGCAGGGTTGGAGGGACAGAGCTGGACCCAGGCATCAGCAAGGACCTGGCAGGTTCCACCCAGAGTGGGGATGAGGATAGCAGCATGTATACAAAGCTAGGGCTGGCTGACCACAGGGTCGAGAGAAAGGCCTGGAATGGCTTGTATGACCGTGGCCCCCTTCCACACAATGTGGCCTTGGGTGTGTATTGGGTGGACACCCCTCCAATCCTGCTGACTCCTGTTAAAGGGAATCCTGTGCCTACTTGGCCAGAGACCCTGGCCCAGGAAAGGAAGGTGGCATAGGCGATGGGCAGAGACCCTGGCCCTGGAGAGGAAGGTGGCATAGGTGGTGGGCGGAGACCCTGGCCCAGGAGAGGAAGGTGGCATAGGCGGTGGGCGGAGACCCTGGCCCAGGAGAGGAAGGTGGCATAGGCGGTGGGCTGAGACCCTGGTCCTGGAGAGGAAGGTGGCATAGGCGGTGGGTGGAGACGCTGGCCCTGGAGGTGGGCGAGGCAGTGGGTTGAGGTCCACATGGCACAGATGCATCCGGGCAGAACACTGCAGTCAGCCCAGGCCCACAGGGCCCTTCCCAGGTGCCCTAGCTCCAGGCACAGTGACAGCCTCAGCTCCCCACGACGGGCACCTTGGCCAGCACCTGTCTCTGCCAGTAGAGACATCTTCCTTGGGTCACCTGCATGGGCTGCACCCTGACCTCCACCACACGCAGCCTGGCACAGTCAGGTTATGCACGACAAGACCAGCATCTGGGTGCTGCTGGGGTGGCAAAGGAAGCGCAGCTTCCCCTGAGGTGGGCAGCTGGTGGAGGCTGTCACGGGCTGGGGCAGAGCAAGGGGCTGGGGCCTCTGTACCTGGACGGGCCCCATGAGCTTGTCTCCTGACAATACTGCATTTTCTCTCACCACAAATTAAATGAGAAGACGGTTGGGCCCGGCCTGGAGCCACATGCCCTGAGGTTTCATGGTCCAGGAGAGGCTGCAGGTTGAGCCTAATTATAATGATTGCATCACGGGGACATGATTCAGGGACAAACCAGCATCCTGGCACTGGGAGGATCCGTGTTCCACCCAACCAGTCCGAGGCTGTTATAGATAATTAATTAGGTGGCTAATTCAGGCCTGAGGTGGGCTTGGAGGAGAGCTGAAATATCTGATTTGGCTGTCTGCATGGCTGAAATTGGCAGGGTAATTGCCAGCCTGGATCTCCTTTGTTCCATGTCAGCCCAAAGTTTCTCCTGCAGCACGACGGGGCGGGCTTCCTGGGGCGTGGGAGCTGTGGAGCCAGCCTGGAGGCCCCCCAGGTCCTCCAAGCCAGGGCTGCTGGGGAGGGGCTGCACAGAGCTTCCCCGTGACATGTTTTCTATTCCTGTGATCTCCCTCCCTGGGAGGTGTTGTTTAGGTCTGTCAGGAGGAGCGTGGGTGAGAGGGAGACAGACACAGGGACAGAGATGACAGAGACCAGGAGAAGTACTCCAAGGAGACACCCCTGAGCCCCTGAATTGGAGCCGGTGGGACCGAGCTGGGAAACCCTCCAGAGAGAGGCAGACCCAGACAGGCAGGGACCAGATTCAGAGAGACCGACAGCTCAGAAACAGACTGAGTAAAAGACAGAAACTGAAGTGCCGCAGAAGCCTGAGACACAGGGAGATGTGGGGAAGCAGGGGTCAGGGGGTGGACACAGGAGAGAGACAGAGGCACCTGAGGCTGTCTGGGAGTCGGGCTGAGAGGGCACCTGGGGGCACAGAGGCTCCGGAAGGAGTGGCCAGAGAAAGGTAGAGCGACAGGGAGGGAGACTGAGGAGCCTGAGGAAATAGGATGAGAGAGGCAGCGCCGGGAATGGGTGCAGAGGGACAAGAGGTAGAGACAGGGAGAGACAAAGACAAACAGATGTATCAGAGACAAACTGACAAATAGAGTCAGTGCCAGAAACAAAGACCCTGCCCGTGCCTCCCACAGGCACACACATGCACACTAGGAGGAGGACTCAGCGGAAGGCAGGAGAGGCAGGCCTGGGGGAGGCCTGGGCAGGACTCCATGTGGCCTAATGGGATGATGGCCATTGGAGGCCGGCCCCAGTTCTCTGGGCTGCAGGGGCAAGTCCTCTGCCCAGGACATGCGTTCTCGTCTGTCAGGACCATGTCTTAGGCAAGGACTTCTTCACTGGGGTCAGAGGCTGCGAGGTGATCCCATGTCAGACAGACAAATGGACAGAAAGACAGACAGTGCCCTGGGTCTCCCCAATGTGTGTGGTTCTTTCTGCTGGGCCTTGTCTACCCTAGGGCTGTGGGCCCCTGGACTGTGGGAGGAATTGGTTTCTGGGTCCGATGGGCCTTGGACAAGGTGGTGCCCTCAGTCTGTGGGGTCTTCCCCTGGCCCCTCGCCATCTGTCTTGGGCCCTCTGTCTCTGATTGGCTCCCTGCGAGGCTATCCCAGCCTTTCCATGGCACTCAGGCCTTTCATTCTGTCCTTAGCCACCCACTCCTCCAGCCGCCTCTGCGCAGTCTCTGCACCCCACTTGCTGGCACATTCCAGGCACCTACACAGCCAGGCCGGGCCCCAGGCGAGACCCAGCGTGCTGACAGAGTAAGAGCCCAAAGTTCAGGGAGACACAGTACAGAAGGGGCTCAGAGGCAGCATGGACACTGAAGTCCCAGGCGACCCCAGCCCTTCCCTGTAATCCCTGCAGACACCTGGCTTTGCAGCCAGTGGCCTGGCCGCTGCGAAGCCCAGGGCTCTTGCTCTGCCCCGCCCTGCGGAGGGCCTTCTCCTTCACCTGCCTGTCCACTTGGGCTCTGGGCCAGCTTCCCTGGGGACCACCCTGTGTTCAGCCAGCCCTAGCTTCATGTCGCCTTGGTGACAAGGGGCTGCCTGGGCAGTGAGGGAGGGTGGGGAGGCAGACTGGGAGGGGCCGGCAGGGTGGGCTGCTGGCTGCAGGTGTGGGGCAGGCTGTCCTCAGTGGGTGGTGGGGTGATAGGCCGCGGCAGTCGGTGCCAGCTCACCGGCTGTCCTGCCCCATTGCGTCCCAACAGGGCCAGCAGCGTTAACCAGTGAGCTCAGACTCCTGGCGCTGAGCTGTTTCTCTGAGGGCAGGTGGGCAGCCGTGCCTCCTCCCCCTGAGGTGGCAGGGTCTGCCCAGACCTCCAGCCTCTGGGACCCTGGAGTGGACAAGGGGAGGCTTTTGCACGGTAGCTGCTTCTCTCTTGAGATGCAGCCTGAGAAGGGCCAGGTGAGCCCATGAGAGCATCTGCTCTTCAGGCCTGAGTTCTCTGGGCTGACGGGGACGATGGGCATCTTTGGTTCCTTCCCACTGAGAAGACATGACCCCTGGGACTCAGCTCTCTGGGGTCAGTGCTGTGAGCATGCAAGGCTGGCTAAGGGCCAAATGTTGAGGAATGTGTCCAGCTCTTGGCAAACTTATTCACACCAAGAGAACACCTGGAGACCTTTACAGGTATTGGCCACCCCAAGATCCATCAAGACACCCCAAGATTTAGGTTGCCCACTGCTCAGTCCCTGAAAGAAGAAAACAGTGATGCAAAGTCTCTGGTGGCTGCGTGCATGGCCTGGAACTGGACCGGGTGCTGGGCCATGTCTGCCTGAATCTGGGGCTCAGAGTCCTCAAAGGTATGAATCGAAGAAACTGTTTTCCCCAGGCCAGGAAGTGGCACATGGTCCCAGAGCTAGGTCTGCGCCATGGACAAGTGCGTGGGCAGTTGCCAGTTAGCATGGTTGGTGTGGACTCTCAGAGGCCAAATCAGGTGCAGTGTCCGGAACATGCTCAGATCCTCAGGAATGTGCTGGGACCAGGCAGCTAGTCTGGGCTCAGCTGAGAGGCTCACCTGGCAAAGCTGTTGGTGGGTCACTGTCACCCAGACCACCGTGGACAGAAGGAAGGAGTCCATGGATACACCCCAGGGGCTGCTGGGTGGTGGGCTGTGTGTTGGGACACCTGGGGGGTCTCAGGATCAGTCTCCAGACATGTCAAGCCTGCTAGGACCAGATCCTGGAGGAGGGAGGGCAGTGCCCCTTCGGGGCTCAAACAGATGGGGTGGGGCTGCAGTCAGAGCTCTACAGGGGAGCCCCAGCCGCAGTGCTGGCTCTGTCCCCACCTCCAGGGGCATGCTGGGGGTCTCCTTTCCCACCTGGAACCTGCCTCTGTTAAGCAGCCCAGGTCCACCCCACACTGGCTCCAGGATGTCCAGATGAGGCCTTGTGTGTGCAGATGCGCTGGGCTCCAAAGGGTTGACACATTTCTTCCCCAGACCCTTCCTCACCTCGCCTCCCAAGGCCCCTGGTCAGGGCTGGACTTTACACCCAGGCCAAGGCCAGGTGTCCCCATCCTATCCCAAACCCCAATCCTGAGGGCAGGGCTGGTCCCACTGGCTCTCCCACCCTGTCTCTGTTCTGGGGTCAGCTCATCCTTGAGAGCCAGGCCCCTCCTCCACAGGCAGGCAGCAAATACTTGATGGTTAAGACACCAGCATTTGTTCAGGGGCCACTGCAGGCCTGCATTCGGTCACCCGGGCTGGATGCTGAGCAGCTGAAGCCAGGTTCTCTGGCGTCTGGGAAGATAGTGGAGCTGCAGGCTGAGCTGGGCTGCAGGGAAAGAAGCAGATTGGGTTGGGGGCTCTAGAAGTCTGCAGGGAAAGATGCTGTTGGCTCAAATTACAGAGAGCCTTGAATTGAGGTTTGTTCCTCTCATGTGATGAGGTGTCAGGCGACGACTCAGCTGCTCAGCGGTACCACAGGGCACCTGGTTCTGTGTGCCACTGTCATTCCAGTGGCACTTTCATACTCAGCCTGCTCCTCACAGTTACAAAGTAGCTGCCACTGCGCCAACATCACACCCACAGTTAGAGCACAAGAAGGGGAGGGGCTAAGGAACAACCCCTTTATGTGTTTAGTGAATGTGTTTGTGGAATCTGAGGGAAAGTTTCCATTTGTATGTCGTGGGCAAGAAGGGTCTAGGAAGGTGAGGACCAAGGCGGGCACACCCCCCTCAAATACGGGGTGGGTGAGTAATAGGCAGGCATCTCACAGTGCCTGGCCCACATCAGCTTGGGAAATCGATTTTCAGATGCAAGAACCCTGACCGTGGGTCCCCAGAAGGCAGGGGTGCCTCCTCCTTCCCCTGCTCATCCCTGAGAGCCAGGACCCCCCCCCCACAGGCAGCGGGCACACTTCTGATGACGAGACACCAGCATTTGTTCAGGACGGGCCTCCTGAGTGCCGCATGGGCAGGGGAAGCGCCGCCCACTCCGTGGGGCTCGGGAGAGATGCCTCTCACCCACGCTCTCAGGGCCGAAGGGAAGGACACTCCACAGTCTGCCTTCCTCTGTGCCCTGCGGAGAGGGCACTTCTGGCCGCTGGCGCTGCAGCCAGCTTGCATGCTCTGGCCCCGACGTGGGGAGTAAAGCAGGTGTGACGCACTTGGACTGAAAAGTAATTCATGTTTTGCTTTGTTGGTTGGCAAGGAATTCTGGTTGGGATTAAAGCCTTCATTTTAATAGCTCCTGCATGGTGGGCCTCAGAGGCAGCTAGACTGGTTCAGAGTCATCCTGTATTTAATACTGGGACATTAAATGGAGCAGGGAATCAACGGAAACTTCGAAATGACCATTAAGGCCAGGCAAACCCTGATGCCGACACATTCCAGAGACCTCAGCCTTATAAACCCAAACCCAGGTCAGAGCGGATCAGGTGGGGAAACACACTGGGCTCTGGCAGCCCAGAGAGGTCCCCTGGGGGCAAGGTGAGGCCTCTCCCTGGCACTCCTGCTGTAGGGCAGAGCAGAAGGGCACAGACAGAGCGGACTGCTCAGAGCACCCTGTTCTGTCCACGGGTGGGAGAGAGGCTTTGGCTGTGGTCCTTCCAGACCCTCCTGCTGGCCTGCTGGGGCTTGGACTCCACACAAACCACTCTTATCCAGTATTGGCTTCACTTTTATCATCCGGAACAGGGGAGAACGCGTAGGCTAAGGTGACAGGCCCTCCTGTCACCCCTGCAGAGGTTGGTTAGGAGTTCTGGCTTCCTCTTCTGAGGGCAGCCTGGCGGGGTTGAGAGCCCCATCCCAGCTGACAGGTCCCAGGGGCTTGGATGTGAAATGTAGCATCCAGGCTGTGGTGGTGGGTGGAGGCTGGGCAGCTGCTCAGGGTGCAGCAGAGGCTCGGGGTGCTGGGTGCAGACTGAGACTCGGGGCTGAGGACTTGTGGGGGCAGGCGGCTGGCAGGGCCCTCATTGGGCACTAATGGCTGCCCCTGACTTTTCCGCGGGACCTCCACAGCCTCTTGCTGAGCTCTGCTCCTTGGGCCAAGTGCTGGGCCTTGCCAGGACAGGGTGCTGCCCACTGCATGCCCCCCAGGCTGTCTTAGCCTCAGGCCACCGCCTTCACTCTCTGGCCCCTGCAGCCCAAGAACTGGCCAGGATAGCCACAGGCCCAGGGCCTCCTGGCAGAAGAGGGCAAATGCCGTGTGCACACAGCAGGCAGGAACCAGGGAGGAAAAACGGCTTCAGCAGAGGAGGAGGGGTGGTCGTGTAGTGCCCCCAGCAGTGCTGCCCAGGGCTGGGACCACCCCGCACTTAGCTTTCCTTATGGAGGCCTGGCAGGATGGTCCACCCTCCAGGTGCCAGACTGTCCATGGGGTGGGGGAGAGCAGCATCAGTCCTGCCTGCCCGTCAGGCCAGCAGATGCCCACCCCCCTCTTGGGGCCCCCATTAGCGCGGACGCATTGTGGGAGGTCCGCAAGACTCAGTGAGGCCCGAGCATTTCTGCCCCTGCCAATGGCGGGAGCTGCATGTAGGGCACAGCAGTGCCCGTCCCAGGGCCTGTGGAGACATGCACAGCAGAGGCAGGGCTGCTAGGGAGCTCAGCCCCCCTCCACCCTGCCCCGCTACCCCTCCTATCTCAGGCTGTCTGGGACAGCACGGAAGGGCCTGCCCCAGGGCTCCCTCAGCAGCCTCAGGCCCCTGCCCCCAGCCAAGGTGCCTGGCCTCCTGGTCCCTGTCCTTGTCCTGTCCCTGGTCCTCATCCGAGTTGCTGAATGGAGGGACAGACGCATGGGGATTCCAGTCATCCATGGAGCTGGGTGCCATGCCATCTGCTGCTGAGCTTGGCTGTGTTTGGCTCATTCATTGGCATTTGCACCTCTGTCTCTGTCCATCCGCTACCTGAAAGCCAGGACCAGATGCTGTCCGCCTGGCATCTGGCTCTGCAGGCAGGAATAGTGACCTTGGCCTGGAGTCCACCAGTGGGCTTGGGGCATCCGACCATCACTCAGGCCAGGGAGACGTGGGGAGGAAATTCCCAGACAACTAATAAAGGTTTGCAAAACCACAAAAGTAGATGATGAGGAGGAGGTGTTTGAGGAACTTCTCAGTGGGTACAAAGCATTCTGGAGAGGCATTGCAGAAAATTAGGAAGCGGCTTCAACATAGCAGGGATGGTGGCTTCCTTGAGGAAGGGCAGGTGTCTGACTCAGAGATCATCCAACACGCCATAGTGCTCCCCCTGTCCACCCCAGGGCTGCCCATGTGACGTGGGGCCCACGCTTGGTGCCTGCCCTCCAATGGGGCGCAGAGGCATGGGGCTGTGGAGGGGTGGGCTCTGTCTATGCCAGCAAGAACAGTGCTGAAAGCCAGCTTTCTTACAACCAGTCAACTCTGCCTTGTTCTCAACCTTGGCCTGGGCCTGGGGGTGGGAGCTGGGTGGTGGGTGGGAAGCCGGGCCCCAGGTGGTGGCACGCCCAGGCCCCTGGTGTGCAGCAGGGTTCATTTCTCCTTAGACAGAGTGAAGCCCACCCGGGCTCCGCATGGGGTGCCTGCTGCTCCCCCTCTTATAAGGGCCGTGGGGGGCATTTGATGAAGAGGCTTTGCCTCAGAAAGAACATTCACCAGTTAACGTATGTCATTACAATGAACATCTGATATGACCTCTGTCATCTTAAGTTTTGCCTTTTAAGATGCTTCCTTGCTGTTTACTTATTTTATCTTAATATATGGACTCCACTTTCTTTTTAAAAACCTTCTTCAGTGTTTTGGAGCACATAAGCCCTTTAAAAGCATTATTAAAGCTCTACATGTCACAGTCAAGGGTAACACCATTTAGTCTGATCACGCTCCAGGAGCCTTCTGGGACACCTGCCGTATGCTCCATGTTCTCCCAACGTCCTTACCTGCCTTGGCCTTTGTTAGAGATTAGGTTGAAGGGGTTGGTTTTGCAGTCTATGTGCTCTTAGTATGTAAAAATATTTGCTCTTTGCATTCAATTTTGTAAGAGAAATTTTACATTATTTATTTTTTAGCATGAAAGTGGATATTTTTCCTGTTATTAAAATAGTGTTCATTTTAATAGAATGTTCATTGTAGGGAATTGAAATACTATAGAAAAGTATAAAGAAGTGATGTGGAAAATGGAAATACTGCATTGCTCTAAAATCACACACATTAGAATCACCCATTACTTTATTTAAAAATATCTTTTCAAGGAGTGATGCCTTCAGATCCATTTCTAATTTTAAAAGACTGCAGAGTCCTTTGTGCTGTCGGTTTATTAGAACTAGTTCTGGGGGTCAGCAAGTCAACACCGAGGGGTGGGAGTAACGTCAGCCTCCCAAAGTGACTGTGGTCTGAAATGGCTTTTCTCAGTGGGTGCTGCAAGGGTACCGTTTCCCTTACAACAGCTCTTTGAATGTGGACGTTTCAGGGGATGCTGTCTGTTTTGTAGATGGATTTAGACAGAAATGGGCCATTGGGTGGTAAGCTACAGAAGCAGTACAGACTAGACTGCAAGTTCCAAGAGGAGTTTATACATATTTTCTGGCTGTCCTCCCATCCTCCTGACTTAGGTGTAGGGTAAAAGTATAATTCTTAACCAGACAGAATAATATGGGACTCACAGTGTCTTTGTGATCATCTCCGACACTGTTGGATTCCTGAAGTAGACTTGGGGCCTCCTGCCCCAGACTCCTGACATTTTCATGCCAGTAACTGTGCTGGAATCATTATAACAATTGACACAATCCTGCCACATGGTTCAAAGTTCCAGGTGCATCTCAGCCTGTGTTTCTCCCCCGTGGACCCTGGCGACTCTTGCTCCCGTCTGTACTGGTTTCTGTCTGGATAATTTGCCATGGGCCAGGGCTCCCCTCGTCCTGGCTGGGTCTTTGGGAACTGTCTGAGGGCACGTGCAAGGTAAAGGGAGTGTGGGTTCTACCCTCTGGCATGGTTGGTAGTTAGGCTGGGTATCAAATTTTAGATTTAAAAAATTTCCTCAAAAATTTGAAGTCATTTTTCTGTTGTCTTCCAGATTCTAAAGTTGCCGCCAAAAACTCAGATGCTATTCTTATTTCCAGTGCTCTTCACATGTTTCATCTTTGACTCAACCATCTGACCCTTCAAGGCTTTAGGAACTTGTGTGGGTCTTTCATGTGCTTTTTCTTGCTTCCTTGGCAGTTCCACTACTCCCCTCACCTTCCCCCCCTTGGCCTCCCTACACTGACTCTCTATTTTCTCATATTTTTCTCTCCTGTTGTCCATCTCTGTGTCTTTTGTTACACTTTCTGGGGTAGTTCCTTAATTTTATTTTCTAACTCTTGAAATGAATTTTTAATTTCTGCACTTGTGTCTTTAACTTCCAGGGGCCCTTTTGTGTGTTCTCACCCCCCCGCCCCAGAAGCCGCCCCTGTTCCCTGTGCCTCTCTGTGCCCATCTGCCTGCCTGTTATTTGGGTGCTGTCTGCAGGCTGAAGGTACACATTCATCTTTGGAGTGAGTCAGGAAGGCCTGGCTGAAGCCTTGTGGCTGTGTGGGATTTGTGGGATTACCTGTGTGATACACATGTGGTAAGCTAGCTCTTATTTTGGGGGGCCCTCAAGTGCCAAAATCTTTAGGTCTCACTTGGGGATGTAGTTCCATTTCCCCAGATCTTCCAGCAGGGCAGTGGGGAGCTTGGGCAAGGTCGCCTCTTTCAGGAAACAAATATCCACTTGACCCCTGTTTGCAGCTGGATGTCACCCCTGGCCCCACAGTGCCTGAGTCTGGGGGATTTCTAGTTTGTTTTCTCCACGGAAACAACTCCTTGATTCTCCCCTGCTGCTTGGGTGGCAGGGGATCCCCAGGGCAGGGAGCACAGGCTTCCTTCATGCAGGCTGCAGCCCACACCCTCCCCTCCTCTGTGAGCCTGACGCCTCCAGCCCAGTCTTCCTGGGGCCCCACAGGCAGACCAGCTTCTCAGCAGCAGCTTGTCTGCTCTTACTCAGCTTCCACCTACACATCTGTTTCCACCTTCCCCAAATTTGATATCTCCATTGTCTTGTCCTCTTCTTTCTGTTTGTTCTTGTGGAATTATACTGTTTTAGATGTCTTTACTCTCATTTAGTGGGGTTGTAGAAAGGGGGCAAGTTGCAGGAGGGGTGGTCTTTCAGGAAACCATTACATCTTCACGGATATGAATACAAGACAGCAGAGCACATGCTCAGCTGAAGTCCCCCCAGCGCACGTTTCCAGCTGCCCTATAAAGAAATCACACATCTACAGCTCATACACATGCTCCCCGGTGTAGTCTTCATCCGGCTATTGACTGAGTGGATAAAACTGATCTCATTTTTAACCAACTTTAATTTTAACTGACCATCTTTCTTTCATTCACTCAACAAAATTTTTGACTATCTGGTAGTTGCCATATTTATAATTTATTCCTTTTAGTTGAATTTTCTATTACATACTAATGCCCTTCTGTGTCTATCAGCTGCCTTTTAACTTCACGATGTTCCAGATGTTTCCACCATTCTTACTTACATAGCTCCATCAAGTTTTCTGGGTGGCTTCCTCATATGGCTGTGTCTTCCCTCCTCTCTCTCTGCTGGTAATTTTCCACTGGGTGTCAGCCATGATCTCACCCTGCTGGTGCTGGATATTTCTGTTCTGAATATGTCTGTGAACTTTATGGATGTGGCCAGGTTCCTTGGAGACAGTATAATCACTCCTTGTCTTGTTTTTAGGTTTCATTGGGTGGGAGGAGGGCGATGTGCAGTCTGGGTATGATGCACGGCCAAGGCCATGCTCTTCTGACTCAGACAGATGCCCCGTGACTCAGGGCTTTTGCTGCTCTGGGAGCATGCTCACTAAAAGGCAGGGACTGCTGGACTGGGTAGAAAATCAAGACCCAACTTTATGCTACTGCAAGACTCACTAAATATAAAGACACAAATAAGTAAAAGCAAAAAGATGGAGAAAGATACAGGATGATGAGGTTAACTAAGGAAAGCCAGCATGGCTACATTCCTATCAGACAACTTCAGAGCCCAGAATATTACCAGGGATGAAGAAGGTCCTTTCCTAGCACTGACAGTGCCAATTAATCAAGAGGACATAACAGTCCCAGCTGTGTCTATACCTAATAACTGAGCTCCAGAATACAGAAGCAGAAAAAGTTTAAAGGAGAACAGATAAAGCCACCATTTAGATGGAGATACTCAACTCAGGAATTGGTAGAGCAGACAGACAGAAAAACAATCAGGATATCGAAACATGGACAGCACCATCAGCTAACCCAATCCACCTGATCTTAAAGAACACGTTTCAAACATGCACACAGAACATTTACCAAGACAGGCCGTACTCTGGGCCAGAAAACCAGTCATGATAAATATAAGTAGGTTTTCTGGCCACAGTAAAATGAAGTGAGAAATAAATGGCAGAAAGATATCTGGAAAATCCCCCCAAATATCTGGAAACTAACCAACACACTGTTAAATAACATGTGGGCCCAAGAAGGAATCAAAAGGGAAATTTGAAAGTATTTTGAACTGGATGGAAATGGAAAAAAAATCAACATTTGTCGGGTTTAGCAATGTAGTGCTTAGGGGGAAATTAAATCACTAAACACCTTTATTGGAAAAGAGGATTGCAAATGATTAACTTCTTTTCTAATATCAGAAACTAGGAGAAGCAAAGCAAATGAAACTCAAAGTAAGCAGAAGAAAGGAAATGATAAAAACCAGAACAAAAATGAATGAAGTGGGGGGATAAAACCAAAAGCTAGTTCGTTAAGGTCAATAAAATTTGGACTTGTATCCAGAATATATAAATTAACTCTTACCATTCAATAAGAAGAAGACCAACAACCCAAGTAAGAAATGGGCAGGAATTCAAGGCAGTGGACCGTAACCCCCACCTTTTAGAGGGCCAGGCTGGGAGATCAAGGTCAGCATCACAGTGGTAGGTCGTGAAGATAACACGGGTCCTGGCCCTCCCCAAACCCACAGCCTCAGTCTAATCATGAGAACATCAGGCAAACCCTAACTGCAAGACATACAAAACTCCCCAAAAGTCCTGTCACGGTCATAAAAAACAATGTAAGTCCAAGAAACCATCACAGCCAAAGGGGCCTGTGGAGAAGCTGACTAATGTGATGTGGGGTCCTGGATGGGATCCTGGACTTGGGTTGGCTGTACGGTCACCAGCGTGGGCTCGTGAGCTGAGGCGTGTACCGCACTAAGGTCGTATGTTGACCACAGGGGGCGCTAGGCATGGGGCATGTGGAAACCCTGTACTATTTTTCTTTGCAATTTTTCTGCACATCTAGAATTGTTCTAAAATAGAAGATTTATTCTTTAAAGCGTGCAAAAGATTTGAATAGGTATTCTACCAAATAAGATATAAAATAGCTCTTTAAGCATATAAAAAGACGCTCAATATCGTCAGTCATGAGGGAAACGCAAAGGCCACACGAGCTGCCACTTCACACCCACAAGGATGGCCAGAATCACAGACAGTCAGTAACAGGCATCGGCAAGGATGTGGAGAAACCAAAACACTCCCCCTGCTGGTGAGGGGCATCTCCTGGCACAGCTACTTCGGAAAACGGCTGGGCAGTTTCTTAGGATGTGAACCCTAAATTTGCTACACAACTCAGCGATTCAACCCAAGAAATCAGAGTGCATGTCCACACCAAGACTTTTCGGTGAATGTTCAGAGCAGTTTTACTTAGAAAAGACCCATCCTGGAAACAATCCATCCGTGTGACTGCGCGTCTGTGCTGTGGGGTCCTGCTCTGCGGCGAGGAGGAACGTGTATTCCTGCACAGAGAGCACGGCACACGCTGGGAACTAGAGCCGGGCCCCTCACCCTGGTACAGCCTGCTCTAGGATTCTGTGTATGTGAAACTCTAGGGGAAGACATCATCCACAGGTCAGGGAGTAGACTGGTGGTCGTCTGGGGTGGTTTGGTGGGAGGAATTACACAGGGCTGCCAGGAAACTGGGGGGACTTGACTGTTCGGGGCCCCCTGGGTGTGCACGGGTCACACTGCAGGAGTCACAGCAGGTGGGTCACCTCCGCAGAGCTGTTTCTAAGATGGGCCGCGAGCATGACGAGGGCACTTGCCTTCTCAGTAGCGGTGCCATGGGTGCACGGGGCGGCTCGCCTGAGATCCCACCCATGTTAGAGGCAGGCTGAGGGCAGGGGAGTGGAGCGGACAGACAGGGCAGGGGCTCCTTCTGAAGGGGACTCAAAGTTTGGGCACACCCTGCTCGAGGCCTGGCTGCTGGGGAGGGGGACACGGTGACGGTGCACCTTCCTTAGAGAGGAAAGCCAGTGCTGTCGGCTGGGGAGCCTGCTCTGCGGCTGCCACCAGCGTGCGGAAGCGCCAGGAGCGTGTTCCTCCAGCACAGAGGTGTCCTTGCCTCCCTGAAGGGAACCCCACTGGGTACTCCTTCTGTTTCCTGTGGAGTTCGGTAAGAAATGCCAGGCTCCCCTCCCTGCCTCTGGGTCGCCACACCCAGGCTGTGCACGCGGCAGGCTGGCCCACACCCCACTGCAGCTGATTCTTGGCATCATGGTGCTGATTTCATAAAAATAACCTGGGGAATTTCCTTCCTTCCAAGAACATTATAAATATCACTGGAATTATCTGCTTCTTGAATGTTTGAAAGAGCCCATCTGTGAATTCTTAAGACGTTATTCTCAGTTTTTGACACCATTTTTTAGAAAATCTACTTCATTCAAGTTCTCAAATGTATTAGGATAGAAAGTACAATATACTACTTGGTTATTTCAGTGTCCTTTCGATCAGCAGCTCTCACTTGTCTTTCCTAATTTTGTGTATCTTATGCCTTCTTCCCATCTTGTAGCCCTGAGCAGGCCGCCCTAATCATGGGTGTTCAGGGTCACTAACGGTGCTGTGGCTGTGCCCGCTCCTGGATCATTCCTCGGCTCATTCTCTGGAGGCTTGAGGCAGAGGAGGGGTCTGGGTTGTAGAGGACCATGAGTGCCTGAGAATTTGCAGCAATGGCTGCCACTCAAATTTTGCTAGATCAGGGCCTCAGAAATTGTGGGTTTACTCATATTTTCTAGTTCACTCCTCATTAGAGAGATTTCTCCTACACAGGAGCCTAGAGGAGGGGCGTTCTGTTCCCAGATTCGGTATCGATCACGCACTCCACTTCCCTGATGCCGTCAGAGACGTGGCCTTATTTCTACTCTGACGATGTATTGAGCCTCAGCAGGCTGATATTTATTTGTCTTTTTGAGACATGGGATTATAAGCCATTTTAATTTATACTTCTCTTTTTTTATTGTGATAAAATGCACACAGAATTTGCCATTTTAACCATTCTTAAGTATACAGTTCAGTGGCGTTAAGCACCTTTGCACTGTCGTGTAGCCGTCCCCACCATCCATCCTGAGGACTTTTTCACCTTTCCAGCCCTTGGTGCCTACCATTCTGCTTTGTGTGTCTATGATTTTGCCCACTTTAGGAATCTCATGTAAGTACAATCATACAGTATTTGTTCTTTTGTGTCTGCCTTATTTCACTCAGCATGATATTCTTGAGGTTATTCCATGTTGTCGCACGTGCCAGAATTTCCTTCCTTCTTAAGGCTGAATAGTATTCTGTGGTGCGTAATTACCACATTTTGTTGATCCTTTTATCCACCAACGGGCCCTGGGGCTGTGTCCACCTTGTAGTTGTAAATAATGCTACTGTGAGCATGAGCATGTATGCATTGCTCTCAGTTCTTTGGACGTCCCCACCTTCAGCTCTTGTGCGCTGATACTTAGGGATGGAATTGCTGGATGATATGGTAATTGTTTAGTTTTTTGAGGAACTGCTGAACTGTTTTCCACAGCAGCTGCTCTAATTTACATTCCCACCAGCAGTCCCCAAGGGTACCAATTTCTCCACATCCTTGCCTGCACTTGTTATATTCTTTTTCTTTTTTTTAATGATCATCCTAATGGGTGCAGAGTGGTATTTATTGTGCTGTAGACTGACATTTGCTTGCTCCTTGTAAACATTCTATGAGAGTTTGAAAAGAACTTGTGCTATTTTTTCCAGGATTTAGGTTTGGTGTGAATCTGGTTTCTAACCTGCCAATCCCTTTTCTATCTTTAAATAATCATAAAAACATGGGTATATTCATAAATCGGGTTTTTGCTTTCCAGTGATGGCCTCTGTGACATACACTTGCTTGCGCCTCGCTTGCAGTGGATGGCGGCCCCTGGTGCTCACAGCCACCTGGGCTCCATGATGTGGTGCATCATGGCCATGTGGCCCTGTGGCCTTGAGGCCCTGAGGCCATGTGCCCAAGACAGCACCTCATCTCCACCCATTTGCCAGGGCTGGAGCCAAAACAAACAAGCTGAGTAAAGATCTGTGGGCCTGTAATCCTACAGGGAGGAGCATCTGTTTTAATGGGAGGGACGCCTGGAGGGAGGGTGGCAAGGTTGAAGGTGGGTGGATTCTAAATGTGCATGGGAATGCTGGACTGCCTGGCCAAGCCACTGCGGTTGTCGGGCCTGCCCCGCGACCATGGGAGGCCACCTTCCTGGCACTCCCCAGCAGCACACATGGTCACATCCCAGCAGCACACATGGTCACATCTCAGTGTCTCCGGTCTGATGGCCTTCGGGCTGTGACCTTCCTGACATTCCAAGACTGACAGCGAAGGTGGCATTCCCCCAGTGGCACTGACATCAGATCGCTGACATTTACATCGCCATAAGAACTGTAATTTTATCCAAACCCCCAAAGAAGAAAACAGAAAGAATTAAATTAGAAGTATGATTCAGGTTGCATAAAATTATATATTAGTTTTGTAACTGCCGGTTTTATTATATTAAGCCTGTCCATCAAGAATCTGCTGTGTCTGAAGGGATTCAAGATGGTGGTGTGAGAGGTGAGACAGAGAACTCTTCCCAAAACCACATATAATATGAAAATATAGTTAATACAACTAATCCTAAAAGAGCAACAGGAAAGAAGTCTGCACCAGACTGCATACACCTGGAGAACAGAGCAGACTTCACAACACAGGGTAACGTACCAATGCCGTGATCTGGCGGGACCCAAGCCCTTCCCCCGCCCCAGCTCACTGGTGGGAGGAAGAGAAACGGAGTAGGGAGGGGGTGGAGGCCTGGGACTGCTGAACACCTAGCCCTGGAGATCTGCTCTAGGGGCACAAACATACATTGCATGGTGCTCTGGAGATTAGTGGGGTTGGAAAGCTAAGACAGGCAGAATACTTGGAGAGACTGAGATTCCAGCCATTTGTGGAGAAAAGGGATCCACATCCGGCCACTCTGGGACAAAGAAAAGGCGGGTAGTCCGAGAGGCTTCCTAGCAACCAGAGGGCTGCTGAAGGGGCGGGGTTTGCATGGAGCTTGCTGCGTGGGAGAAGGGATAGGTGGACAGGGTTGTCTGGATGCACTCTGCCCAGCAGGTTAGGAACTTTCAGGAGCTTCAGGTGCTCCATCCCCCTGGATGGCTACTCAGCTCCGAGGCCCCCCACTGTGATACGCAGTCTGCTGCGCCTTCCTTCTGGCCTGACAGCACCGGCTCGCAAACCAGCAGTCCCTGCCCTGGCATCAGGCTAGACAGAGGGAGGCCCTGCCTATGGCAGCTACAGATGCAAATCGCAGAGGCTTACACCTGTGTGCTCGGCCCACTGGTTCTGACGGTGGAGACAGGCACTGCAGCTGGGAAGCAGGAAACAGCTTTCCTCCCCCCAGGCACTAGCACCGCTCCCCTGTAACCGCTGACATCACTCCAGGGGCTGAGCAGCTCCAGAGACTAGAGTGCACCACATACAAATATGAAATGTCAAAGGAACCTGGTTCAAACCAAAATCCCAAAAACACAAGAAAAAAACCCAAGTGAAACTGAACTCAACAATCTTTCTGAAAGAGATTTCAAAATAAAAATCATAAACATGCTCATGGAGGTACAGAAAAATATTCAAGAATTCAGGGATGAATTTAGGATGGAGATTCAATCATTAAAAAATTCCATATCTGAAATGAAACCAACGTACACCGGAGGGATTTAAAAGCAGATTAGATGTAGTAGAAGAGACAGTAAATGGAATAGAAATTAGAGAAGAGGATCATGAATATATCTCCCAAGGCAAGGGGAACAAAAGCAAAGATGAACATGTGGGACTATATCAAACTACAAAGTTTCTATACAGCAAAGGACACCATCAGTAGAACAAAAAGACATCCTACACTATGGGAGAATATATTCATAAATGACAAATCCGATAAGGGGTTGACATCCAAATTATATAAAGAGCTCAACAAACAAAAAGCAAATAGGCCAATTAAAAAATGGGCAGAGAAGCTGAACAGACACTTCTCCAAAGAAGAAATTCAGATGGCCAACAGGCACATGAAAAGATGCTCCACATCGCTAATCATCAGAGAATGCAAATTAAAACTGTAATGAGTTATCACCTCACACCAGTTAGGATGGCCGCCACCCAAAAGACAAACAACAACAAATGTTGGCAGGGATGTGGAGAAAGGGGAACCCTCCTACACTGCTGGTGGGAATGCAAATTAGTTCAACCATTGTGGAAAGCAGTATGGAGGTTCCTCAAAAAACTCAAAATAGAAATACCATTTGACCCAGGAATTCCACTCCTAGGAATTTACCCTAAGAATGCAGCAGCCCGGTTTGAAAAAGACATATGCACCCCTATGTTTATCGCAGCACTATTTACAATAGCCAAGAAATGGAAGCAACCTAAGTGTCCATCAGTAGATGAATGGATAAAGAAGATGTGGTCCATATACACAATGGAATATTATTCAGCCATAAGAAGAAAACAAATCCTACCATTTGCAACAACATGGATGGAGCTAGAGGGTATTATGCTCAGTGAAATAAGCCAGGTGGGGAAAGACAAGTATCCAATGATTTCACTCATCTGTGGAGTATAAGAACAAAGCAAAAACTGAAGGAACAAAACAGCAGCAGACTCACAGAACCCAAGAATGGACTAACAGTTGCCAAAGGGAAAGGGACTGGGGAGGATGGGTGGGAGGGGAGGGAGAAGGGGAATAAGGGGCATTACGATTAGCACATATAATGTAGGGGGGGACGGGGAATGCAGTATAGCACAGAGAAGACAGTAGTGACTCTATAGCATCTTACTGCACTGATGGACAGTGACTGTAATGGGGTATGTGGTGGGGACTTGATAATGGGGGGAATCTAGTAACCACAATGTTGCTCTGCTACTCATGTGATTGTATATTAATGATACCAAAATTAAAAAAAAAAAGAATCTGGTGTGTCTGTCTAAAGCCATGACTTTTAAAGAAATATGTTCTACATTGAAGTCCTATAGATTTTTAGGTACATGGTCGTGTTACCAGCAAGAAATGTGGATGCGGGAGGGAGAGAGAATTTAATATGTTCTTTTACAATATAATACTGTTTATTTTCTAATGAAATCCAGGAGAACTGCTGAAACAGTGCTGACCCACAGTCGTAGGCACAGGTGCCATGCTCTTGATTTTAATGTAAGTAGATTTACCCATTCACTATTTTTGTTTTCTACTTCAGTTACAGCTTTTATCTTTATTCATTCTCTCTTCCCATCTTTGGGTTATTTGTTGTTTTCTTACAAACTTTTGGAAAGAGTCATGAAGTTCCTATACTCCTGCTTTTATTCTTTAAAATTAAAAGCTGTAAATTTTTCTCCAAAAAAGATTTTAGCCATGGACCTTAAGTTTAGGCATATAATGTTTATTTCTCATTGCTGTGCAGAGTTTTTATAATTTCAGTTTTTATTTCCCTTCAGTTACAGGGTAATTAGGTGCATGTTTCTGAAACTGGAACTTCTGTAGTTAAGGGTTTGGGCATGTTTTTAGTATTTGCTTGTAATTTGATTAGATTATGATCAGGGTAGATGGCCTGTCATACCTCTAGTTTTTGCATTGGCAGAATATTAGATCAATAGGGAGCGATTTGTGCACAAGAAGCCCATTTCAAGGGCACATCTTTTTTCCATGAGATTTGACGTCACCACAGTGACTCCAGGCCCCTTTGCCGTCCATGTCCCCTCTGCCCTGGGCCTGGGGAATCCCTGATTTGCCTCTATCACTATAGACCCGTCTATTGCACTTGTGTTTACATAAGTGAAATCACATCAGTTGTGTCTTTTTTCTCTCAGCATAAAGATTTTGAGTTTCTTCCTCATCAAGGGTACCAGAAGCTCATCCCTTCTGACTGCTGGGTTGTTTTACCTTGTGTGGATGGACCACCTTTTACCTGTCCATTCATCTGCTGATGGACATTTAAGGTGGTTCTAGGTTTAGGCTGTACAAATAAAGCCGCCATGTACATTCCTGCCCCCGTGTGTGAACTCCGGTTTTCATTTCTCTTGGATAAATACCTGGCAATGAAATTGCTGGGTCAGCTGGTGGGTGTATGTTAATTTTATAAGAAACTACCAAACTTTTCTCCGAAGTGGCTGCACCATTTATACTCCACCCGCCGGGCATGCATGTCCTGGTTCTACCGTGTCCCCGCCACGCTGGGTGTGGCCAGTCTTTTTCGTGGTAGACACCCAAGGAGCCATGTCCTGCTCTCTTTGTGATGTGAGTTTGCAACCCTTATGATGATCATGGTAATCAGCTTTATTTGTAAAAACCAAGTACATCTTTTTATGTACTTGGTTGCCATTTGTATCTCTGGGGAAATGTCTATCCCAATCTTTTGTCTATTTTTAAAATCAGATGGTTTGTGTTCTTGTCGTTGAATTTTAAGAGTTCTTTATGTGTTCTGATATATATTTTTAACAGGTATATGATTTGCAAATATATTCTCTCACTGTGGCCTTTCATTTTTTTTTTAGCAGTGTCTTTTGAAGAACAAAAGTTTTTAATGTTGATGAAGTCCAGTTTATCATTTTTTCTTTTAAGGGTCATGCTTTTTGTCACCTATATAAGAAATTTTTGGCTAATTCAAGGTCACAGATAATTTTCTCTTATGCTTTCTTCTAGAAATTTTGTGATACGTGCTTTTACAATTATGTCTATGATTGAGCTTTGTATAAGGTGTGAGGTTAGGGAAGAAATTTATTTATCTATTTATTTATCTGCATAAGGATATCTAATTGTTTCAGTGTTACTGTGAAAAGATTATCCTTTCCTCATTGAATTATTTTTTGAGCTTTGTCAAAAAAAATCAATTGATCATATATGGGTGGGTCTATTTCTGAACTCTATATTCTGTCCCATTGATCCATATGTCTATTCTTTAGTCTTGACTATGGTCTTATAATCAAGTAGTGTGAAGTTATTCTCCTTTTGCAAAATTGTTTTGTCTCTTCTAGCTTGCCATTTCCATATAAATTTTAGAATCAGCTGATAAAGGCCTGTCTGCATTTTGCTTGAGATTGCAATGAATCTATAGGGATCCAGGGAAAACTGATGTTACAGCTGCATTGCATCCGTGAACATAGTATATCTCTCTATTCATTTAGGTCTTCTTTAATTTCTCTCAACAAGTCTATAGATTTTTGAAAAATTTTTTTATTGAGGTACATACAATACAATAGACAAATCTTAGCACATAGCTATGGGAAAAAATTGGGTTGAGAGCTAAGTGGGAAAAAGTTCCGGGAAGCAAGCTATAGGAAGAACAGCAAGGCCAGAGGCTCGGAGGTAGGAACACCAGAACCCCTGACTCCACCCCAGGCCTGCAGAGAAAACCCAGCGTCCCCTCTCCTGCAGTGTTGTGGGATGGGTATTATATTAGCAGCGGCAGTGAGGGAAGAGGCTGCAGGGGGCTGCAGATAGACACCCACCTCCTTTGTTGCACCTTCTCATTGCAGACCCTCTGGGAACGTTGGTGAGTGACTCTTTCTAGCTGTTGCTGGATTTCTGCATACCCCCGCCACTACCCCTGCCCCAAGTATGGGATGTGCTCCTGGGTGGAAATGTACCCCCACCTCCTCTGAGCTGGGGTTGTGCCTGCTGGGCTTATCAGTGTATGCGGAGGGGGTGGGAAACACCTACCCCACCTGCAACTGTGCTCCCCTCCACCCCCCGAGACACACAGCCCAGTGTGCAGGTCCTGCCAGGAAAGCAAATAGCATGTTGGGTTTCTGTGCCAAGAACAAGCTTCCCAGAGTTTCTGCCGTGGTGCCTGCTGCCCTTCTCATTCCAAGCCAGGTGGGGCTTGGTGGGCACTAGGGGACACTTGTCACTTGTAGGAGCAGGCGTGGCTGGTGGCATCCCCAAGGTTGCGCTCTGGACACGCAAAGAGAGGTCCCATTTGGACCACGAGTGGCTTTACAGACTGCCCCTGAGCAGGAATCCACACCATGGTGCAGTGGGCTCTGGTCCTCTCACCCCTGGCCTGGTAGAAGTCATCTAGCCTCTCAGAGTCACCCCTCTATCTGCTGAGCTAGCTCCTCCCTTGGCCTTCCCTAGTCCTTATGGCAAGTGGACCAGCCTAGAGCTTAAGTGGGGGCAAGACAAGAATGCAGGGACCCTGGGGGGAGCCCCAATCCTCAGACTCAGAAGGGCCCTGGGCAAGACCCCAGGTCCACCCCTGGTTAGCGGAGATCAGCACACAGCTGGTGCTCAATAAATGCCTGTTTTGATCACTAGACCTATGACCCATGCAATGTGTTGGAGGAGCAGGTTTAGGGACCCATCACTCAGCCAGGTGGCCGCTCCAGCCCTACCCAGCCACCACACACCTCTCCTTCTCAGGAGAGAAATGGGGATGAGGCAGTTCACCTACCTCTACATTAAGATGTCCTCCAGGAGGGAAAAGAACTGTTGTCACTCTCACTGTAGTGTGAACTAGCTTGTTCAGGTGGGTCATCCACTGGTGCTGCTGTGAGCCGACAGGTCAGGGAGGCTGGGAGAGCCGTTCCCTGGATCGGGGGTCTGTTCTGCCTTCCAAACACACCTGCCAGAGTGACAGCAGCACGGGAGGCAGATTCCCGCCTAGTTATCTGTGGAACCGTTGGGAGAGTACAAACTTGACTATATTCTGTGACCCAGTTTTCCCTGAGTCATTGGCCTGAAATCTGCTTTGCAAAATGTTGAAGATATGGCTGAAAACTGACTTCAAGACTTTCAGTTCTGTTAGAATTCGATCTGTGCTATTGGCCCAGTACCTGGTACAGATGGGCTTCCTGTCCCCACCGTGGCAGTGGTGGCAAGTCGGCCTTGTGCTCCCCACACCCCATGACCCTGTAGAAGCTTCAGGCAGCAGGGAAGACCCATGTGGTGTAAGCGTGGCCCAGCTCGACTAACATCATCTATTTTTCATCCTAGAGCACTCAGTCAAAAAGTTTTTCTCTTCCCACCAAAGCCTGTGGCCTTCCAAACGACCCCTCTGCCCACACGAGGGCCTGGGGCGGGGGTCACTCCTAGTAACGGGCAAGGGCAGCAGCTGGCACAGACATCTGCAAGAAAGGGAATCTCTCTGGGTTCAGACCTGCGCAATGTCAAAGCAGTACAACAGTACTGAGAGCGCACGGGCGTGGAATGGGGAATGGGTGCGGAGCCCCTGGATTCGGAGAGAGGGGGCGGTAGAGGGCTGCGTCTCCGAGGGTAGGGTGGTGGGCCCTTTCCGATGGGTCGGAGCCGGGCAGTCGTGTCAGTTGTGTAAGCGCTCACCCAGAGGCTTACTTGGGGGAGTCGTAGGCAGTTCTGCCCCCCAGTTTATTCCGGAGGCATGACAGCCCTGGGCAGCGCTTATGTAGGGTCGCCAGGGGTCAGAGCACAGAGGCCCTGCAGGTGGCTGGTTCCAAGGGGGTAGGCTGGGTGACGGCGTCCGCTGGCCGGCTCCTGCGGGCGGTGTGAGTGCCTGTGGGGCCGACATCAGATGGCCTGCCTGCCAACCGCTCTACCCCAGCCCCGCCCGGGATGCCCGGCATGCGGGACGCCCTGCCCCCTGGAGCCATTGAAGGGCCGGGGCTCGCGGCCCTGCCTGCCGCTGTGATTACACGTCTCTGTCCTGTGGGCCGAGGCATAAAGGGCGTCAGGGAGGTATTTGTTATTGCCCATGAATTAGGAGCTCATGAGAAAAGTGGTGGCTGGCTCGGTGGCAAACTGGGGCCTCGGTGCCCCTACACTCAGCCGCCAGCAGCTCCTGGCCAGGGCCCGTCGCCCAGCACACGAGAGCCCCAGCAGGCGCTCGGCCTGCGCCCGCTCCTCAGCCGTCATGTCCTTGGATTCGGCCGCCTGGCCACAGTGCGGAGGCCGAGGACGCACGCCAGGCCCCAGGGGCTCGCACACGAATACACAGGTGCGGGCGCACACCCACAGCTACACGGCGCGGCACGAGCACAGGCACCGGCCGGCACACACCCCACACTGCAGCAACCCCCAGGCCGGCCTGACCCACCTGCCTTCCGCTCCCAGGGGCCACGAAGGACATGGGGAAGATGCTCGGCGGCGATGAGGAGAAGGACCCCGACGCAGCCAAGAAGGAGGAGGAGCGCCAGGAGGCCCTGCGGCAGGAGGAGGAGGAGCGCAAGGCCAAGTACGCCAAGATGGAGGCGGAGCGCGAGGCCATGCGGCAGGGCATCCGAGACAAGGTGGGCGGGCGGCGGGGCGGCGGGTCTGCGAGGAGGCCCCGTGCCCCGCCCCCCGGGAGGGCCGCCCGTACCGGTGGTGGACGGGGAGCTCAGGGCCGCCGGGGCCGGGGCCTGGGGGCTGGGCTGGGGGACGCTGCCGGAAGAGGAGGGCCCAGGGAGCCTGGGGGGGCCTTGGCCCAGCCGCTCCTTCTTTCCTGGGCTCCGAACAGACCTTTGGATCCGCTGCTTGAAGGTGATCCAGTGGGAGGGGAGCAAGGCAGGTGAGGTCACCTCACCCCCAGGTGTCCACCTCTGCCGGGGCAGCTCACACTCTGGGGTCCCAAGTCCTTCCTGCTCCTGTCAGAGGGGCTGGGTCCCATCTTGGGGTGGGGTCTCCCAGGCTCCTTAGATGGAATGGTGGCTTCCACAGGAGAAAGGCCCCAGACCTGCTTCCCCTGGGACTCCCTCCGCTAAGGGCTCTGAGGAGGGTCCTGCCCAACGGGAAGGGGCTGGGTCGCCCAGGGGCCACCCAGGTCCCGGTGTGCGGAGTGGTTGGGGCAGAGGGCGGGGCAGAGGCAGACGGAGGGGAAGGGGAGGGGGTGAGGGAGAGGGCCGGGCAGCTGTGCTGGGAAGCTTGTCCATCCACCTAGCTGGGTGTGCCCCAGGTGGACACCCCGTGGAGGATCCTGGCGGTGTACTTATTTGTCCCCGCCCTTGAGACTCAGGCAGGCCACGGCTTGGACACGTCTCAGAGCCCCTGGGGCATGCAGGCTGTGTGTGCTGCGGGGGGCCTCCCCAGTCCCCACCAGGAGGCAGGGCACCGAGCGAGCCCCTCCGGAGCTGAGAGCTTAGCGGGCGTGGGGGCAAAACACGCTTCACTCATTTCACCTTTAAGTGGAAGCCACTCTGGCCTTCCCCTCTTCAACCCTCCAGTGGCCCCATTTCACGGAGGGTCCCAGGCCCATGGTGACCTCTGCCCCAGGCCCCGCAGTGGCCCTGTGCCCCTGGAGGGTGCACACTGTCTTGGAGGGCTGCTTCTCCAGCCGCTGCCGCTGTGGCCACACCTCCTCTGCCCGCCACACACTGTCCCCTTTCCTGGCCTGCCGTTCACCTGCGTGCTGCTCCTGCCTCCTCCTCACCCTCCTGGGGGGGGCAGAGCTGTGAGTTGGGCAGGTGGCCTGTCCCCACTGAGGGGAGCTGCCCCCGGCTGCTGAGCAGGTGGGCGAATGTACACCTGGGACCTCCTTGGGTGGGGTGGGTGCCTTCACTTCTGAGCCCCTCCACAGGCCTGGGCCAACCCAGGCTCCTCTGCCAGACCCCACCCCCAACTTGGCTCCTCCAGCCCCAGCTGCCAGGCCTTGTCCCGCCAGGCAAGGGCTTCGTCCTGTGTACGTGCAGGCTTTTGTTCTTGCTGGCCTGGGAGGCACTCTGGTGGCGCAGATCCAGCTCTCAGGGTAGGGGTCAGAGCTGGGCCCCCACCCCACTCGCTGGCTGGGCCATGATCTCCTCGCCGGCTGTGTCCGATCACTTTGCCAGGCTGTTATGGGTTAGGTAGGACGAGTGGGCCAGGCATTTCCTGGAAGGGCTCCTTCCTGGAAGGCCTGCCTGCAGGGAAGGTGTGGAGGTGTTGGGGAGCAGACCTGCCAGGGGCTCCCCAGACACCACAGAGCTGAGTACCCTGGCAGGGCCTTTCCTGGACAGCTGCACAGCTAAATGGGGGTGGGGGACAGTCACCTTGCCAAGCATGTGGTGTGTATCGGGAAGATAGGAATGGTGGTGAGCCCCTTCCCCTCTCATGTCAGTTCAGACGGGGGTCTGACATGTTCTGCTGTTGCCCCAGGTCTGCCCCTCTGAGGAGCCTTCAGCTCAGCAGAGAAGTGCCTGGCTGCCCCAGGGACCTCCAGAAGCAGGGAATGCTCAGAGCGGGAGGAAAGGCTGTACCCCAAGGGTGTGGGGTGCAGGGCCAGGGCCTACACTGTTGCCATTGCCTGTCCTGACTGGTGGGGCAGTGCATCCCCTTGGCTGGTGCAGGGAGCTCAGTGCCTGGCACCTCCCGCATGCCCAGAGCCCCTACACCCTCAGCACAGCCGAGTGACCCGCCCCCAGGCTCTGTGCCAGAGAGGTGGGCCTGAAACCCACATAGCCACAATTCTCAGAGCTCCCCCACACACAGGGTTTGTCTGGGTAACTCCCCCCACCTTCCTGCTTCCCACAGCTGGGAACACTGCCGTTCAGGTGCAGCTCCTCCAGAAGGTCCTTGCTGTCCCCAGTCACCAGACCCTGCTTCCCACAGCCTTCCCACGGTGCCATGCATACCTCCTTCCAGGCCTCGTGAGGGCTGGTCAGAGGAGTGCGAGTTACCCGGGCCAAGGTGCCCCATGGCCTCACCTGTCACTGCTCATTCTTGCAGGGCTGGTGAGGTAGCTGATGGCACAGGGGAGGGGCATGTTAGTGTCCTGGAAATTCGTTCTCTAGTACTGGAGGCCAGAAGTCCTCATTCGAGATGTTGGCAGGGCTGTGCCCACCTTGAAACCCATCCCTGGTCTCCTGCAGCTTCTGGCAATCCTTGGTGTCTCTGGCTTGTGCCAGCGCCACCCTCTTCTTTCCCACGGGGTCTTCTCTGTGTCCTGCTCTTTCTCTTACAAGGAGACTCATTGGATTTAAGGCCCAGGATGATCTCATTGCTATTCTCACCTTATTAATTGCCTTTGCAAAGACTCTATTTCCGAAATAAGGTCACCTTAAGTTCTAGGGGACACGAATTCTGGGGAGACACCATTCAACCCACTATAGAGGGGAGACTTGGGTAAGGGCTGAGGGCAGACACACACAGGGAATCAGAAAGGGGGCTCAGTGGTGCCCAGGAGTGTTGGCTACGGGCAAACCTAGGTGGGGTCCAGGACATCCACCTAGAAGCAGCCAGCCAGGGGCTGAGGTCACACCGCCTCCAGGGAGAGGCCAGGCACGAAGGTGTGGCCGCATGTCACCTGACTGGGACCATGGATCTGGGGAGTGAGGGGCTGGCCAGACAGGAGGGATGGGTGCTCCCTGCCGCTGCCCACAGGTGTCCTGCCGCCCTGGAAGGTGGGATGGGGGGGGACGCCAGCATCCCCATAGGCAGCCATCAATTCTGCCGCCTCCCCTTCTCAGCTTCCTCTGTCGCCAGCACTCTCCGCGGGGGTCTCCCCACCTCCAGGCGCCCCCTGGGAAAGGCTTCTTCTGGGGGTGCTGGTAGCCATTGGGGGTGGGGACCGGGAGTGGCTCAGGCTCCCCAGGCCCCTCGGCCAATCCCTCAGGTGCAAGGAGGGCTGCCCCCACCCGGTCCAGCGGGGCCCTCGGGTGCGCCTGACCCCTGCTGTCCCTCTGCAGTACGGCATCAAGAAGAGGGAGGAGCGCGAGGCTGAGGCCCAGGCCGCCATGGAAGCCAACTCGGAGGGCAGCCTGACGCGGCCCAAGAAGGCCATCCCTCCGGGCTGCGGGGACGAGCCGGAGGAGGAGGAAGGGAGCATCCTGGACACGGTCCTCAAGTATCTGCCGGGGCCGCTGCAGGACATGTTCAAGAAGTAACGCCCCGGGCGTTGCCCAGCGCGGAGCCCAGAATCCCACCCCGCCGCCCTTTCCTGCCGCCCCTTTCCCACCCCTTGTACATGCCCTCCGTGGAGGAGGCCCTGAAGGGATGTAGGGAGCAGAGTGCAGCCCCCAGCACCAATATAAGCCATAGTCCAAGCAAGGTCTTTCCCTCCCATGCCCCGTCACCCTCCCAGTACTTCCATCACCACCGCCACTTGGGGAGGGCGCTCGACCCCTCACCCAGGCCGACGGGGTGCGAGCCCACCTGCTCCTCTGGCTGCTGGTGGGTTGGACCCTCCCTGTCCCCCACCTCAAAGCCTGGGGCGCCTCCTACTGCTCCCGCCCTTCACCAGCCACTCTGCAGCGCCCAAAGCCAGGGCCCCACCAGGGCCAGCCTCTCGACCACACCTCGGTGCGACGTCCCTCCATTTGTGGGCGCCTGTCCAGGCCCAAACTCAGGAGCACAGCCATAGTGGGGGGCAAGTGACCGTACAGGCTGTGTGAGGGGTGCGGCGAGCAGCTGGTGCCTGGGGCAGAGGTGGGAAGCCCCGCCTCAAGATCAGCCTGGACCCCTTCAGGCCCGATGCATGGGCTGCTGGATCTTGGCGTCTGGCTGCCCCCCTCCACCTGACCCTCACGCTCACCGTCCACCTGTCTCTCTGTGTCCTGCTCTGTCCCTTCTTGGCTCACGTCTGGGGAAGGCTGGCTTCTTAGAAATGCTGTGGCTCTGTTCTCTTCTCCACTAAGGAAAACAAAATAGGCTTAGGGGAAATTCTTAGATGCACCCCGAGTGCGGTACACAGAGCTCTTGCACACCCCTGTAGCTCATGCTCCCTCTGTGTCCGTGGACCCAGCCCTGCCCACCCCTCTCCCTGGTTGGCACCTCTTTTCCCCTCCGAGGCTGCTCTGGGAGCTCTCTGCCCTCTGCCCTTAACACCCACCTTCAACAAGAGTGGGAGGGTACGCAGAGACCCAGGTGCCAAATGCCAGAGGACGGCCTGCGCCTGCCCCCTCCGCCCGTCGCCCCCGCGGGCTTCAGCCCTCCAGTGGGGCTGCCGGGTGTTCCTGCGCGAACGTGGAATTTGACAGAAACAGCCGAGGCAGGCCGAACCGGGCTCCCCCAACCCTTCTGTTCTTCCATCCTGGTTTAATTTGCGTCACAATATGTTGAATCTCAGGTAAATGAGGTCTTCCGTATTTGAGGAGTTTTATCTAGGCAGAAAGCCCGTCGCCTCGGTCCGGGCCCTTTCTGTCCTTGACAACGACTTCATCGTCCACGTGTAGCGGCCGGGGCGTGGCCCTGCGTCGCTGTCCAGAGAAGCCATAACAGTTAGACCGCAGCACGAACTGATCCGCGAGGCCCTGCGGCGGAAGACGCGATGGGGAGTCGGCGCCCCCGCCTCGCCTGCGCCTCGCGGTGCGCCCTGACCCCCCCACCAGTGTCTTTTTTTAATGCCAGTTTTCACACGCAGAAAGCCAGCCCTGAGCTGACGGGCCTTGTCTCAGAGAAACCCCGCATCCCGTTCCCCCGCATGGGGCGCCTGGAGCAGCTGAGCTTAGCGTAGACGTGGATGTCATCCGTCCGTCTGTCCGTGCGTCCGCGCCTCCTCCTGCATGTCGGAGGCGTCGCGTGTGTTCTCAACGAGTGGAATCACAGCCAATAAACACCACAGTGATTTCACACCGTCTGGCCTCCAGAGTCCTGAAGCCACAGGGAGGCAGTGGGGCGCCGGGCACAGCGGTGGTCCTGACAGAGGGCCGGACGCCGCACCACGCCCTGCCGTGCAGGAAGCACCTTTCCCTCTCGCTGGAGCAAGGGCAGGGCCTGGCCCCGGCTCCCACCTGCGTAGACCCCTTCACATCCTTTCCTTCTCCACAGCCATGCCAGGCCCTGGGGCCCAGGGCCCACAAGCTGGCCACACCTTGGGCCCAGCCGCTGAAGTTCTGCCAAGCCCTGAGAGTCCTAGTCCTCGTCTGTCCTGTGGTAGCATCCCTGCTCCCTGTGCCCTCACGGACGCACCTGTGGGTCCCACCCACACCCCACAGGGAACACCTGGCCATCTGCTTGTGGAAGCTGCTGGCTCCCTGGGCTGGCGCAGCCTAGATGGCCTAAGTCCCTCCTGTGCCCAAGGCCCAACCCGAGGTGCTGTGGCCACCTGTGTCCCCAGAGAGGCCTCGCTTGACCTCCACTTCCGAGGCCCCTCTCCAGGGAGCTGGCACCTGTGATTTTCCTCACCCTGCTGGCTAGGAAGGCACAGAGGGCTCCCACCAGAACCTGCCCAGTCCCAGCCGAGCTGTGCCCCAAGGCTGCCGGGAGCCTTCCCCCTTTGCCTCTGCCTCACATGCTGGGGAGGGGTGTGGAAGGGGCTGGAGGGAACATGCTCCCAGCCCCTAGGGTGGGGAGCAGGTCTCCCAGCCCACCTCCCGCAGCCCAAGCACTGGTGAACCATCCAGTGCACCTTCACCCTCCTTCGCCCAGATCCAAAACTAAGTCTTCGCAGACAACTCTGCGGCGTCGGTCTCTGCACGCTGCCCCAGCGTGGCTGCTCTTAGAAGGGCACCAGAAATTGGGCATCATTCATCCTTCACTCCCACAGCCCCTGAACCTGCCTCAGTGCTGAGCACTGACCTGGACGGCCCTTCCCTCAGAACCCAGCCGGCCCCTCAGCTGCTGGTGGGTCAGACCCCAATGTGATGGTGTGTCTGAGGATTCCGGGGAAAGACAGTTGCTCGCGGAGTGTCTGCTGAGTGCCTACTGGCTGCTGAGCTCGGATCTAGGCTGCAAGGATAGGGTCCCTTTTTCCACTGTCAGGAGATAGATGATAAACAAATATGGAACAAGTCGAATAGTGATTTCCTCTGTGAGGGCAACTGAGCAGGATGAGGGGCAGAGAGGGTGATGAGGGACGCTTTTTCACCACTGAGGAGGCGACAAGGTGCAGGTGCCCCAAGTGGGAGCCTGTGGACCCCTGGTGGGAGGCCAATCCACGCAGAGTCCCAAAGCCCCAGGCAGGGGCTGCCCTGGGACTCTAGAGCGCTGACCATGGATGATCTTGTCCTGGATGCTTGCTTTAGGGTTGCACTGCCCCTTAGCAGAGCCTGTTTCCTTTCTGGACACTTCACTTTTTTTTTATTAAGGTATCATTGATAATCTTTTTATTTATTTATTTATTTATTTATTTTGGTATCATTAATGTACAATTACATGAACAACATTATGGTAACTAGACTCTCCCCATTATCAAGTCCCCACCACACACCCCATTACAGTCACTGTCCATCAGCGTAGTGAGATGCTTTAGAATCACCACTTGTCTTCTCTGTGTTATACTGCCTTCCCCGTGTCCCCACTACCTATATTATACATGGTAATCATAATGACCCTTTTCCCCCCTTATCCCTCCCTTCCCACCCATCCTCCCCAGTCCCTTTCCCTTTGGCAACTGTTAGTCCACTCTTGGGTTCTGTGAGTCTGCTGCTGTTTTGTTTCTTCAGTTTTTGCTTTGTTCTTATACCCCACAGATGAGGGAAATCATTGGATACTTGTCTTTCTCCGCCTGGCTTATTTCACTGAGCATAATACCCTCTAGCTCCATCCATGTTGTTGAAGAATGTCTGGATTTGTTTTCTTCTTAAGGCTGAATAATATTCCATTGTGTATATGTACCACCTCTTCTTTATCCATTCATCTACAGATGGACACTTAGGTTGTTTCCATTTCTTGGCTATTGTAAATAGTGCTGCGATAAACATAGGGGTGCATATGTCTTTTTCAAACAGGGCTGCTGCAGTCTTAGGGTAAATTCCTAGGAGTGGAATTCCTGGGTCAAATGGTATTTCTATTTTGAGTTTTTTGAGGAACCTCCATACTGCTTTCCACAATGGTTGAACGGATTTACATTCCCACCAGCAGTGTAGGAGGGTTCCCTTTTCTCCACATCCTCACCAACATTTGTTGTTGTTTGTCTTTTGGATGCTGGCCATCCTCACTGGTGTGAGGTGATATCTCATTATAGTTTTAATTTGCATTTCTCTGATGATTAGGGATGTGAGCATCTTTTCATGTGCCTGTTGCCCATCTGAATTTCTTCTTTGGAGAAGTGTTTGTTCAGCTCCTCTGCCCATTTTTTAATTGGCTTATTTGCTTTTTGTTTGTTGAGGTGTGTGAGCTCTTTATATAATTTGGACGTCAACCCCTTATGGGATACGTCATTTATGAATATATTCTCCCATACTGTAGGATGTCTTTTTGTTCTACTGATGGTGTCCTTTGCTGTAAAGAAGCTTTTTAGTTTAATATGGTTCCACTTGTTCATTTTTGCTTTTGTTTCCCTTGCCCAGGGAGATATGTTCATGAAGAAGTCACGCATGTTTATGTCCAAGAGATTTTTGCCTATGTTTTTTTCTAAGAGTTTTATGGTTTCATGACTTACATTCAGGACTTTGATCCATTTTGAGTTTACTTTTGTGTATGGGGCTAGACAGTAGTCCAGTTTCATTCTCTTACATGTAGCTGTAGAGTTTTGCCAACACCAGCTGTTGAAGAGGCTGTCATTTCCCCATTGTATATCCATGGCTCCTTAATTGATGTATATTAATTGACCATATATTCTTGGGTTTATATCTGGGCTTTCTAGTCTGTTCCATTGGTCTATGGGTCTGTTCTTGTGCCAGTACCAAATTGTCTTGATTACTGTAGCTTTGTAGTAGAGCTTGAAGTCAGGGAGCATAATCCCCGCCAAGCTTCATTCTTCCTTCTCAGGATTGCTTTGGCTATTCGGGGTCTTTTGGGGTTCCACATGAATTTTAGAACTATTTGCTCTAGTTCACTGAAGAATGCTGTTGGTATTTTGATAAGGATTGCATTGAATCTGTAGATTGCTTTAGGCAGGATGGCCATTTTGGCAGTATTAATTCTTCCTATTCATGAGCATGGGATGTGTTTCCATTTGTTGGTTTCTTCTTTAATTTCTCTCATGAGTGTCTTGTAGTTTTCAGAGTATAGGTCTTTCACTTCTTTGGTTAGGTCTATTCCTAGATATTTTATTCTTTTGGATGCAATTGTGAATGGAATTGTTTTCCTGATTTCTTTTTCTGCTAGCTCATCATTAGTGTATAGGAATGCCACAGATTTCTGTGTATTAATTTTGTATCCCGCAACTTTACTGAATTCGGATATTAGATCTAGTCATTTTGGAGTGGATTATTTAGGGTTTTTTTTTATGTACAATATCATGACATCTGCAAATGGATAGTTTAAACTTCTTCCTTGCCAACCTGGATGCCTTTTATTTCTTTGTATTGTCTGATTGCCTTGGCTAGGACCTCCAGAACTATGTTGAATGAAAGTGGGGAGAGTTGGCATACATGTCTTGATCGGTCTGGCTAGGAGTTTATCTATTTTGTTTATTTTCTCAAAGAACCAGCTCCTGCTTTCATTGATTCTTTCTATTGTTTTATTCTTCTCAATTTTATTTATTTCTGCTTTAATCTTTATTATGTCCCTCCTTCTACTGACTTTGGTCCTCATTTGTTCTTCCTTTTCTAGTTTCATTAATTGTGAGTTTAGACTGTTCTTTTGGGAATGTTCTTCTTTCCTGAGGTAAACCTGTATTGCAATATATTACCCTCTTAGCATGGCCTTCTCTGTGTCCCACAGATTTTGTGGTGTTGAATTATTGTTGTCATTTGTCTCCATATATTGCTTGATCTCTGTTTTTATTTGGTCATTGATCCATTGATTTTTTATGAGCATGTTATTAAGCCTCCATGTGTTTGTGGGCTTTTTCTTTTTCTTTGTGTAATTTATTTCTACATTCATACCTTTAAGATCTGAGAAGCTGGTTGGTACAATTTCAATCTTTTTAAATTTACTGAGGCTCTTTTTGTGGCCTAGTATATGATCAACTCTTGAAAATGTTCCATGTGCACTTGAGAAGAATGTGTATCCTGTTGCTTTTGGATGGAGTGTTCTGTAGATGTCCATTAGGTCCATCTGTTCTAATATGTTGTTCAGTGCCTCTGTGTCTTTACTTATTTTCTGTCTGGTTGATCTGTCCTTTGGAGTGAGTGGTGTGTTGAAGTCTCCTAAAATGAATGCATTGCATTCTATTTCCCCCTTTAATTCTGTTAGTATTTATTTTACATATGTAGGTGATCCTGTGTTGGGTGCATAGATGTTTATAATAGTTATATCCTCTTGTTGGACTGACCCTTTAACATTATGTAATGTCCTTCTTTGTCTCCTGTTACTTTCCTTGTTTTGAAATCTATTTTGTCTGATACAAGTACTGCAACTCCTGCTTTTTTCTCACTATTAGTTGCATGAAATATCTTTTTCCATCCCTTTACTTTCAGCCTGTGTATGTCTTTGGGTTTGAAGTGAGTCTCTTGAAGGCAGCATATAGATGGGCCTTGTTTTTTTATCCATTCAGTCACTCTATGTCTTTTGATTGGTGCATTCATACCATTTACATTTAGGGTGATTATCGATAGGTATGTACTTATTGCCATTGCAGGCTTTAGATTCGTGGTTACCAAAGGTTCAAGGGTAATTCCCTTACTATCTAACAGTCAAATTTAACTCACTACCTATGCTATTACAAACACAACCTAAAGGTTCTTTTTTTTTCCTCCATTTTCTTTTTCTTCTTCCTCCATTCTTTCTACATTATGAATCATATTCTGTACTCTTTGTCTCTCCCTTGGGTGACATCTATTTAGCCTTAGGAATACTTCCATCTATAGGAGTCCCTCCAAAATGCACTGTAGAGGTGGTTTGTGGGAGGTAAATTCTCTCAGGTTTTCCTTATCTGAAAATTGTTTAATCCCTCCTTCAAATTTAAATGATAATCTTGCCGAATAAAGTATTCTTGGTTTGAGGCCCTTCTGCTTCATTGCATTAAATATATCATGCCACTCCCTTCTGGCCTGTAAGGTTTCTGTTGAGAAGTCTGATGATAGTCTGATGGGTTTTCCTTTATATGTGATGTTTTTTCTCTCTCTCGTTGCTTTTAAAAGTCTGTCTTTATCATTCATCTTTGCCATTTTAATTATTATATGTCTTGATGTCTTCCTTGGGTCCCTTGTGTTGGGAGATCTGCGCACCTCCATGGCCTGAGAGACTATCTCCTTCCCCAGATTGGGGAAGTTTTCAGCAATCACCTCCTCAAAGACACTTTCTATTCCATTTTCTCTCTCTTCTTCTTCTGGAACTCCTATAATGTAAATATTCTTCCGTTTGGATTGGTCACACAGTTCTCTCAGTATTCTTTCATTCTTATAGATTCTTTTTTCTCTCTGTGCCTCATCTTCTTCGTATTCCTCTTCTCTAATTTCTATTCAATTTACCATCTCTTCTACTACATCTAATCTGCTTTTAAATCCCTCCATTGTATGTTTCATTTCAGATATGGAATTTCTTAATGATTGAATCTCCATCTTAAATTCATTCCTGAGTCCTTGAATATTTTTCTGTACCTCCATAAGCATTTTTATGATTCTTATTTTGAGCTCTCTTTCAGGAAGATCGGTGAGTTCAGTTTCATTTGGCCCTTTTTCTGGGGTTTGTGAGATTTTGGCCTGAACCAGGTTTTTTTTTTGACGTTTCATATTTCTGTTTGGTGCCCTGTCGTGCCTAGAAGCTCCAGTCTCTGGAGCTGCTCAGCCCCTAGAGTGAGGTTGGGGGTCTTTGGGAGTGGAGCTGTTGCCTTGGGGAGGAAAGATCTGTTTCCTGATTCCTGTCTGCTGTGCCTGTCAGTGGGCCGAGCACACAGGTGTAAGCCTCTGTGCTCAGTGTCTCTAGCTGATGTAGGCGGGGCATCCCTCTGGCTGGCCTGACACCAGCGACTGTCAGTTTGCAGCCAGTGCTGTCAGGCCCAGGGGAAGTCTCGGCAGGCGGCGTGTCACAGTGGGGGGCCTTGGAGCTGAGCAGTCAGCCAGGGGGATGGAGTGCCTGAAGCTCCCCAAAGTTCCCCATCTGCTGGGCAGAGCACGCCCTGACAACCTTGTCCCCCTATGCCTTCTCCCATGCAGCAAGCTCTGTGCAACCCCTGTCCCTTCAGCAGCCCTCTCTCTGCTAGGAAGCCTCTCAGACCACCTGCCTTTCCCTTGTCCCAGAGCGGCTGGGTGTGGATCCCATCTTCCACAAACGGCCAGAATGTCAGTCTCTCAGGCATTCCACCTGTCCTAGTTCCCCAACGTCCAGAGCACCACACAGTGTAGGTTTCTGCTCACAAAGCAGATCTCCAAGGCTAGGTGTTCAGTAGTCCCAGGCTTCCACCCCCTCCCCGGCTCCATTTCTCTCCCTCCCGTGGGTGAGCTGGGGTCGGGGAAGGGCTTGGGTCCCGCCAGGTCTTGGCTTTTGTAGGTTACCCTGTTTTGTGAGGTCTGTATGCGGTCTGGTGCAGCCTTCTTTCCTGTTGCTGTTTTAGAGTTAGTTGTATTAATTAACTATATTTCCATGCTATTTGTGGTTTTGGGAGGAGTTCTCTGTCTCACCTCTCATGCCGCCATCTTGAATCTCCATTGATAAACAATCTTATGAAGGTTTCACAAGAAAAACAATGTGGTTACTACATTCACCCTTATTATCGAATCCCCCTCATACCCCATTGCAGTCGCTGCCCATCAGTGTAGTAAAATGCCACCGAGTCCCTACTTGTTTTCTCTGTGCACACTTTGCTTTGACGCAGCAGAGCACACTTCCCTACCAGCACCCCCAGATGTGACCTCTACCCGCAGGCAGCAGGCGCCCTGTCTCCTGGCTCTGATGACCTCTCCCGGGTCCCTGCCCATAGCCAGCCCTACACAGAGCCTGCTGCCATCTCCTGCCTCCTCTCTGGAGACCTGCACTCCCCGAGCTGTGGGAGTCACAAGCCACTTAACCATCAAGGCTGTCAGGACAAATTTTTAAAGGTCTGGCAATTAAGGACTATAATCTGCAGCTAGACAAACTGTGCTGTCCAGCAATCACAGCCAGCTGGGCTTGGAGGACCCTGAGTTGGGGCCACCAGCCCACACCATCTGGAAAGGCCGCACTCCATCTCAGCCGGTTCTCTCAGGTCTGAAGGAGGGGCGTGTTGTGGGGGCAGCTGGGCTAGGACTCCGGTTGAAGGGCGGGACTGGCGGCAGGGCAGGGCCCACCTGAGTGGTGTGGTCGGGCGGGTTGGGGAGTGGGCCGGAGTGGGGGCGGGAGAGGGAGGTCGAGCCGGGTGTGGGGTGGGGGCCAGGCCTGGGTCCATGCTTGGGGCGGGACAAGGGGCGCGCTCCGGCTGCGACAAAGCTGTGCCAGTGTCCCCCACTGTCTGGGTGGCCCAGGGCCACTCGATCTGGGCTCTGAGACCAGGCGTTGGGGGCCAAGCCTGGCCTACCGAGCAGGCGAGGGGATGTGTGAAACCCCAGAATTCCCATCGCCCCTGCTGTCCCTCTGGGCTCCGCTCCTTGAAGGCCTGAGCCAGTCAGCAAGAGCCATTCCCTGCCACCATGATTGGCTCCGAGGGCCAAGGGCTGCCAGTGGGCTAGTCAGGGCCTGGGATAAGCAAGCTGGGCAGGCAGCGTGCTGTGGGTCTGAGGACTGTCTTTGGGCGCTTTCCTGGCAAGTGTCCTCCCCACTCCTGCCCCATCCCTCCCGTTCCCTTCCAGTTCCCTCCCCCATCCCTTGTCCTTGCTACACCCTCCTGAGCCTTCGCTGTGTCCCCCATGTCCTCCCCAAGCCCTCCATATGTCCTCTCGCAGTGGTCACTGCGGGAACTCAGGAGCCAAGGAAGGGCTGGGGATGGACCAGGCTCCAGTGGCCAACACTGCCCAGCTGGGCTTCACTTTGCAGCCTGAGGCTCAGGGAAGAACCGCAGCCAGGTGAGTGGGCTCATCGGCACCCCAAGACCTGCCCCCTTTATGTTTATACCAGAGTGGGAGAGCCAGGCCCCTCTCTGCGGCCAGCTGCCCCAGAGCCCACTCAGGGTGGGACGCCTGCCTCCCAGGCCCAAATGGTGCCCAGGGGATTTTGCTCAGCCTCAGAGAATGATGAAGCATGGGAACTGAGTTTAGTTGATTTTTACAAAATAAAACACAATTGCTTGCACCTTTCAGTGAGTCCACTGAGATTTATGCTGCTCAGAGGGCAAAAAAGGACTTTGCCAGGAGGGTTCCTCCCTGGCTGGGGAAAGGCTGGGCTGGTGGGCGGGGATGAGTCAGTGCCCCCCCCCCCCCAAACGGCTGAAACAGCAGGAGACCCAGGTCCTGGGGACTGGTGGGTGGAGAGGAGACACTGCTCTGTCACTCTCCCCCTGCTCTCTCCAAACTGTCTTGTGCAAAGAGGATTCCTTGAAAAGGCAAATGTTAATGCTAATTAACCCAACTTCAGGGCTAGCCTCTGCACTGACCTTTGATTTGCGGTAAGAACAAACCTTTTGTGCTGATTCTGACAGCAGCTGGACAGTTACTGTGTGTGCAACTGCAGAGGGCTCATCCACAAGGAGGGCCTGTGCTCTGTGTCCAGGTGGCCAAAGCCCTGATTCTTTAAAAGGAGCCCTAGAGTCCAGGGTCCGTCAGCCAGAACTCAGCCTCTGTCCACACCTGTTCACCAGGCCCTGGCCGTGGAGTCCAAGGAGGAGGGCACACCCCATCTCACCTCCTAGCCCCTCCTTCACCTGCCCTGGGCTGGGACTAGGGAATAGGAGCTGGGTCTGTTTGGAACTTCCAGGCTAAGATGGATGATTGACACTCTGCATGGATTTTCTCTCCCGCAATTAATTATACAATGAGCAGAGATAAAGCTAAGTACACAATGAAAAATCACCAACCAGGATAAATTCACCAATGCCTGGGGAAAATACACAAGATGAGCTGGGAAGCAGGGAAATGCTAAATAATAAACAGACGCATGATGGCAGATGTGTCACAGGGACACAGCAGCTGTCTGACTGAGCTCCCAGTGGCTAGAGCTGCAACAATTCGAACAAAATGAAGTAGTGTTGGATTTACCCGAAGTGTAGGAAGACTACCCGAGTCTGCACTGATATAAATGATTGAATAAATAAATAAGTGGGGGGAAGAAACTCCCATGCAGAAGTATTCCAAATAATGTATGGAGACACTGTTTTCAAGGGGATGGAGCCCCCTGTCCACTCTAAGTGTGGGCTGCATATAGTGACTTCCTTCCAAAGAGCACTGTGTGGAAAGGGCATAGGAAGAGCGAGTATGTTGGAGAAACCTGACAAACACCCCCACCTCCAGATCAAGGTTCGTATCAACAGTGATAGGTCATGTTGGGGTCTTCGTCCAAAGCCCATATAGCCAAGAGAAGAACATCAGACCAACCCCAAATGGGGGATGTTCTATAAAATAACTAAGACTCCTTAAAGCAGTCAAGGTCTTCAAAAACAAGGATTGTGTGAGAAAACGTCCCAGACCAGAGGAACCTAAGGAGACATGACCAGTGATATAATGTGATATCCCAGATGAGATCCCAGGATAGAAAAAGTACATCAACCAAAAACAAAGGAAATCTAAATAAAAATAGGCTTTAATAAAAAAAAAAAAACGGTACCAGTGTTGATTCATTCATTGTGACAAGGGCACCATAGGGAAAACTGGATGCATGGTATACAGGAACTCTGTGCATTATCCTCAAATTTTTTCTGTAAGTTAAAACTTCTAAAATTTAAAGTTTACTTAAAAATTAAACTGGAAAAGGCATAAGCCAGTTCAATTACAATTAAAACCAGTAACTAATGAAAGACACAGAAGGGAGGGACGTGCAGGTCCAGCCCCTGACCAGCTCGCCCGCTCAGAGAGCCCAGCCCCGGACTTCATCCTGGACATCCTCCTCTCCTCGCCTTCTGCCCGCTGGGAGCCGCTGCAGGGGGACAGGGCAGGGGACAGGGAAGAGCAGGCTGGCTCTTGATGGGAGGGAGGGCTGCAGGGCTGTGTGCTGCCAGGAAGCATGCAGCCTCAGTCAGTGGGGTGAGCCTGGCCAGCTCGCCGGACACCAGCTCAGCCAAATGCAGGAAAGCCTGACTGCTCTGGCCCAGCTGAGCCCTGCCCAGCCCCTACCAAATTCTCAGGCTGCAGAGGCTAGTAGGGTCATCAGAAGCCCAGCAGAACTCCTGCCCAGTGCAGAAGGAGAAGGTGGGAAGAGAGTAAAACCCCACTGCACTATATGTAAGCGGGACTCCGTTCCGGACAGAGCTGCTCAAGCACGGGCAAGATGGAGAAGCCAGCAGGGTGCCCGAGAAGGCAGACAAGCCGCCTGAGGGCGAACTCGGGCTAAGAGCCTAATGAGAAGAAAAATAACTCAGTGAGCCGCTTAGTAAGAACGTGAATCCAATAAATGCAGAAGTCTGAGGAAAAGAACATGTGACCCTAGAAGATGTGGTTCAAGGAGAAAGCATTTAACTCACCTCTTCAGTAATGAGTAGAACAAGCAGCGGAAAATCAGGAAAAGATACAGAAGATCCAAAGAATACAGTTAGCAAACTCGACCAGTTGAACATATATAGAACTCTGCACTCAACTGAAAAATTCATATTCTTTTTGAAGTTCATATGAATATTTACAAAAATTAACTTTGGGCCATAAAGCTAGTCCTAACATGCGACACAACATGTGGTGTAGCCTCGGGGCAGCTAGTCTTGAGATTAACAACAAAGAGATAATCAGAAACCCCCCATATGTTTGGAGATTAAACGTCTAATTTATCCATAGGACAGAGAAAACATTAAAGTCCATTTTAAATTCTTTTTGAAGTCCATTAAAATGGACTAATGTCCATTGTTCAAATTAATAAAAGAAACCTCACCGACGGGGCGTAGGGAGGTCAGCAGGGGGAGCTCTCAAACATCTGGGCTGCTTTTGCTACTTTCCCACCCACGGGACAAGGAAGGTTTCCGCCGGCCCTTCAAGAGCCCAGCCAATGAGAGACTGCCACTACTCAGCCAATGAGCAGCCTCGACACGTGGACTCCCAGTTTCCTCCAATGGACTTTTTCCTTAGAACAGCCCCCCACGCCCCCCCAACGCAGCCCTTGCTCTCCTCCGACCTGCCGGACTCACCTGTGGGTCCGGTATTCGCGTCTGCTCTCTCGTCTGGAGCTGTAATTCTGCTCCTCCTGAATAAGCCAGCTTTTGCTCATAAAAGAAAAGTTTTATTTTAAAGGTTAGCAGTTTTTGGTATGTCCTTATAAATTGTTTTTAAAACTTAAGGGCGGCTACCCAAAGAGCAGAATACAAACTTGGATGTAGAACTGGCAAACGGGTGGAAGAACAAAGGAATGAAGAAACGGGAGGTAGAAGGGGGCGGGGAGGGGCGGCACTAAGCCCCGCTGTACCCGATTGTCCGAGCGGTCAGAGCAGCTGCCGGGCGTGTGCCCGGGCGTGCCTCCACCCGACGCCCTTTCCCAGAAGGCGGCCCCCAGCCGCCCCAGGGAGGGCCCAACGACCCCGGGGCCTGACCGATGGCAGCCCCAGCTTCCACCCTGGGACACAAATGAGGAATGATTCCGGGACAGGCGCTTACCGTCGGGCTCCCCAGAGCTCCCCCACAGAGTACACTTCAGTCACCCACGGAGCTGGCTCAAGAAACCACTTCTTATGTGTCGACATCCTCTAACCAAAACGCCCCAGAAGCACCCTGAAGCTGAACAAGCCGGATGTGGCGCTTGCCGCGGGGAGACACACGTGGGGCCCATGGGCGTCCAGGCAGAGAGGGCTCCTAGGGCTTGGGCACTAACGCGTGACTTGGGGCAGGGCTCTAGGCCGTGGGCTTTGCTGTCAGGAAGCACGAGTCTTCAGTGACTGGGCGTCTGGGTGCATCCTGGCAGGGGAGGGAAGTCCTGGGTGGTGGGCCGAGCCCAGCCACAGCTTTGAGGCACCAGGATACGGAGTGTCGGGTCATTTTGTGGCTCAGGCGTGTTTACATTTTGTCTGTGTTCAGATGCAATGACAAACTGCTCGTTTCTGTCCTGGTCCATCAGGGCGGCTCTTCTTGGCGACAGTGTCCTGCGAAAGTGCTTCTATGGTTCTGGGGTCCCTAGCGCCTGCCAGGGGGCGTACAGCCAGCTCGTGGAAGCCAGGCTGCTTTTGGCTTTCTCACTGGAGCCAAGTCATACCCATGTTTCCCTCCTGGTGGTAAAGGACTTGGACACCCACCCTTGTCTTTGTGGTGACTTCTGGGGGAACACAGACGAAGACAGGGCACCCAGAGTGGACTGGGAAGCAGACCTCCAGGAGATCCTAAGCAGGATCCGCGCCTGTCCCGAGATGTGCCCAGAGCTACGGCTGTAACAGCTGGATAAGGCTGCATGGCCGCTGGCCACGCTCCATGCCACCAGTGTCCAGAAGGGGGGCCTCAGGGTGCCTTTTGAGATCCCTTGACCTTCTGCAGCTGGATGGCAGGCCTGTGCCTTGACGGGGCTGTGAGGACAGCAGTCCACGGGCCTCCTGGACCAAGCCAGACCTGCTCAGAAGGAAGCTCACCCTGGGACTGAGAGGGGCGCCCCAACGGAGGTTGCAGGAGTCTCAAGCCCCAGATTCCCTGGAGACCCGTGAGCACGAAGAGAAGCTCCTTCCTTTGCCTGGAGACACGGGCAGAGGTCCCCTCGTGAGCCATCCCTCCTCTCATGGCTGCCGGTGCAGCCCGTGGGCGCCTCCCCAAGCTGTGCTGGGGGCCCCTCAGCTGAGGGCAGGGCCTGCTGAGCCCACCTGAGAGCATGCATGGGAGGGGCCTGGGGCACTGGGCTGGGGCCCAGCGCGCATAGCACTTTTCAGCAACTCTGAGATTTGTGCAGGACTCTGAAGCCAGTCCTAGAATGTGGTGTGGAAAAATCGGTGCCCTGCTGTACCTGCCATGGAGGTGCACTGTAGGCGTCAAAGGCTGCAGGGCAGTGTGCTGAGAGAGCCACCTGCCGAGTAAGCCCATGGGCACGTGGCCCTCTCTGAAGCTGCAGGATGTACTGGGAAGGGGCAGGCATTGGTGGCCAGGGTTGGTGGTGGAGACAGCCCTCTGGCGTCAGAGGGGATGATGGTTTGGGAGAACTCCCAAACGGCAGGGTCTGGGAGACTCACAGGAAGCACAGGTTAGGGTTAGGAGCTTTCTCACAAAGCCCAGGCCATGCAGGTGATGGTGGGCACCCTGGGCTGAACCACTGGCACCCCACCTCCCACTGTCCTGCCCCAGGCAGTGTCTTCATGAGGGGGGTCGACACAGATGTGTTCTCGGTGTGCCGCCCTTTCAGTGCCTCAAAGGAACAGTAGCTTGCATTCTCTGGGACAGCCAGGGGTGCGCATCCGTGGGCCATCTGGCCCCAGTGTGGGTCTACCCTCTCTTGACTAGGTCATCTGGACATTCTGCAGGACATCACACTGGCCTGTGGCACCATGGGAGACAGATGCAGGGTGAGGAGGCTCAGGTCAAGTGACACACACATGCCAGAGGGTAGAGGAAACCCCAGCGATCCAGGAGCCGGCTGACACTCAAATCTCATTCTGTGTTCTTTTAAAGAAATTAAGAATGTACATACAGAAATATGCACATATCTTAAGCATATTGTTTGATGATTTTTGACCAACACCAGGTTACCTGTTCCTCGGGTGACCTCGTGGAAGATACAGGAAGATACAGGAGGTTCCCTCATGCCCTTCCCCATGAAGCCCCAATTCTTTCTGTCAGAAGCAACTGCTGTTCTATTTTCTACTGGTATTGACTGGTTCTGTCTGTCCTTCACCTTCACATGAATGGGGTCATGCGGTGTGTATCCCCTTTCACCTCTGGCTTTCCCACCTGGCACATCCTGGGGAGTCAGCTCTGGTGGTACGTCACCTCTGCAGGCTCAGCAGGTCGTACGGATGTGCCTCCACTCACTGCCCTGTGTAGAAAAACATAGCATCATATCCAGTTTAAGCCCGAGAACAAGCTGCTATAAGGTGTTTTTGTGGAGGTTTGCTTCTGTGTCTCTTATGTACACACCCATGTGGGTCGTGGGCAGGTGCATCCCTAACTTTGAAGAAACTGGCAAACTGTTTTCCAAAGTGGTTGTACCAGCAACATGTGGAGAGTGAGCCGCCATTTGCAGTTAGTCTGTCTCAGTTCGTTCTGGCTGCTTTAATAAAAACATCACAGACTGGGTGGCTTAAACAGCAATTATTCCTCACAGTCTGGAGGCCGGAGGCCCGAGATCAATGGGAGGTGGCGGCAGATTTGATGTCCCGCCCACTCCCTGTCCACAGACTGGCGTTTTGTCTGTGTCCTTACGTGGTGGGAGAAGCGAGGGAGCTCTCTGGGGTCTCCTTTGAAAGGGCACCAATCCCGATCAAGACCTTACCACCTCCCACAGGCTCTACCTCCTTTTATCATTTTTGGGGGCTAGGATTTCAAAATATGAATTTTGGGGGGACACAGATGTTCAGCCCACACAATCGTCAAAGTCTGACTCATTCTGGGTTGGTAGTGGCCTTGACTTTAACTTACATTTGCTTGTTAGTCACTGTATTATCTTCCTTTGAGAAGCCTCCATCCAAAAACCTTTTGTCCATTTAAACAGTTGGGTTGTTGTCTTTAGACTTTATTGTTTTGAGTTTTCGATTTTCAGAAAAATCGAGTGGAGAGTACAGAGATTTCCCACAGACCCACTCATTCCCCCTCCAGTTTCCCACATTACATTACTGTGGTAAATTGTTACAATTGTGACCTAATGTCAATACATTGTTATGGCCTAATGTCCACAGTTTCCACTCGACTCACTCTCTGTGTTGTATATTCTATTGGTTTTGACAGATGTGTAAGGGTACTTGTCCACTATTACGGTGTCACAGAGGAGCTTCTCGGCCCTAGAAACTGTCTGTGCTCCATCTCTTCATCACAGCAATGTGCATTTAAGTTTCCTTCATGTCCCTTCATGGCTTGATCCTTCATTGATTTTTAGGGCTGAATAATATTCCATTGTCTGGTTGGTCCATACTTTATTTATCCATCACATGCAGAAGGACATCTTGGTTGTGTCCAAGTTTTGGTAATGATGAATAAAGCTGTTATAAATATTTGTGAAAAGTTTGTGTGGATGTAAGTTTTCATTTCATTTGGGTAAATACCAAGGACTGCAATTGTAGGATGGTATGGAAGAATATGTACAGTTTTGTAAGACACCGCCAAAATGCCTCCCTGCCCGGCTGCACTATCTGCATTCCCAGCAGCCATGAGAGTTCCTGTTGCTCCATGGCTGCACCACCATTTGGGGTTGTCAGTGTTCCAGATTTTGGCTATTCTGACAGGTGTCTTACTAGTTTAATTTGCAATTCTCTAATGACATATGATGTTTACCATCTATTCATATGCTATTTGTCATCAGTATCTTCTTTGATTAGGTGTCTGTTCAGGTCTTTTTAAAAACTGCCCATTTTTTAATTGAGTTGTTTTTTTCTTTTTTTATATAATTTATTTTGGTATCATTAATCTACAATTACATGTGCAATATTACGGTTATTAAACTATCCCCTTCATCAGGTCCCCCACACCAACCCCATTACAGTCACATTACATCTTACACATCAGCGTAGTGAGATGCTATAGAATCACTATTTGTCTTCTCTGAGTTCTACAGCCCTCCCCGTGCCCCCCCAACATTATGTCTGCTAATCGTAATGCCCCTTTTCCCTCTTATCCCTCCCTTCCCACCCATCCTCCCCACTCCCTTTCCCTTTGGTGACTATTAGTCCGTTCTTGGGTTCTGTGAGTCTGCTGCTGTTTTGTTCCTTCAGTATTTTTTCTTTGTTCTTATACTCCACATATGAGTGAAATCATTTGACACTTGTCTTTTTTGGCTTGGCTTATTTCACTGAGCATAATACCCTCTAGCTCCATCCATGTTGTTGCAAATGGTAGGATTTGTTTTCTTCTTATGGCTGAATAATATTCCATTGTGTATATGTACCAGCTCTTCTTTATCCATTCATCTACTGATGGACACTTAGGTTGCTTCCATTTCTTGGCTATTGTAAATAGTGCTGCAATAAACATAGGGGTGCATCTGTCCTTTTCAAATTGGGCTGCTGCATTCTTAGGGTAAATTCCTAGGAGTGGAATTCCTGGGTCAAATGGTATTTCTATTTTGAGTTTTTTGAGGAACCTCCATACTGCTTTCCACAATGGTTGAACTAATTTGCATTCCCACCAGCAGTGTAGGAGGGTTCCCTTTTCTCCACATCATCGTCAACATTTGTTGTTGTTTGTGTTTTGGATGTTGGCCATCCTCACTGGTGTGAGGTAATATCTCATTGCGGTTTTAACTCATTGCGGTTTTAATTTGCATTTCTCTGATGATTAGCGATGTGGAGCATCTTTTCATGTGCCTGTTTGCCATCTGAATTTCTTCTTTGGAGAAGTGTCTATTCATGTCCTCTGCCCATTTCTTAATTGGATTATTTGCTTTTTGTTTGTTGAGGTGCATGAGTTCTTTATATATTTTGGATGTCAACCCTTTATCAGATACGTCATTTATGAATATATTCTCCCATATTGTAGGATCTCTTTTTGTTGTACTGATGGTGTCCTTTGCTGTATAGAAGCTTTTCAGCTTCATATAGTCCCACTTGTTCATTTTTGCTTTTGTTTCCCTTGCCCGGGGAGATATGTTCATGAAGAAGTCACTCATGTTTATGTCCAAGAGATTTTTGCCTATGTTTTTTTCTAAGAGTTTTATGGTTTCATGACTTACATTCAGGTCTTTGATCCACCTTGAGTTTACCTTTGTGTATGGGGCCAGACAGTAGTCCAGTTTCATTCTCTTACATGTAGCTGTCCAGTTTTTCCAACACCAGCTGCTGAAGAGGCTGTCATCTCCCCATTGTATATCCAAGGCTCCTTTATCAAATATTAATTGACTGTGTATGTTTGGGTTAATGTTTGGATTTTCTATTCTGTTCCACTGGTCTGTGGGTCTGTTTTTGTGCCAATACCAAATTGTCTTGATTACTGTGGCTTTGTAGTAGAGCTTGAAGTCAGGGAGTGTAATTCCCCCTGTTTTATTCCTCCTTCTCAGGATTGCTTTGGCTATTCGGGGTCTTTTGTGGTTCCATATGAATTTTAGAATTATTTGTTCCAGTTCATTGAAGAAAGCTGTTGGTAGTTTGATAGGGATTGCATTGAATCTGTAGATTGCTTTAGGTAGTATAGCCATTTTGACAATATTTATTCTTCCTAGCCAAGAGCATGGGATGCATTTCCATTTGTTAGTGTCCTCTTTAATTTCTCTTAGGAGTGTCTTGTAGTTTTCAGAGTACAGGTCTTTCACTTCCTTCGTTAGGTTTATTCCTAGGTATTTTATTCTTTTTGATGCAATTGTGAATGGAATTGTTTTTCTGATTTCTCTTTCTGTTAGTTCATCATTAGTGTATAGGAAAGCAACAGATTTCTGTGTGTTAATTTTGTATCCTGCAACTTTGCTGAATTCAGATATTACTTCTAGTAGTTTTGGAATGGAGTCTTTAGGGTTTTTTATGTACAGTATCATGTCATCTGCAAATAGTGACAATTTGACTTCTTCTTTACCAATCTGGATGCCTTGTATGTCTTTGTTTTGTCTGATTGCTGTGGCTAGGACCTCCAGTACTATGTTGAATAACAGTGGAGAGAGTGGGCATCCCTGTCTTGTTCCCGATCTTAGATGAAAAGCTTTCAGCATCTCGCCGTTAAGTATGATGTTAGCTGTGGGTTTGTCATATATGGCCTTTATGATGTTGAGGTACTTGCCCTCTATACCCATTTTGTTGAGAGTTTTAATCAGGAATGGATGCTGAATTTTGTCAAATGCTTTTTCAGCATCTATGGAGATGATCATGTGGTTTTTGTTCTTCTTTTTGTTGATGTGGTGGATGATGTTGATGGATTTTCGAATGTTGTACCATCCTTGCATCCCTGGGATGAATCCCACTTGATCATGGTGTATGTATGATCCTCTTGATGTATTTTTGAATTCGGTTTGCTAATATTTTGTTGAGTATTTTTGCATCTACGTTCATCAGGGATATTGGTCTGTAATTTTCTTTTTTGGTGAGGTCTTTGCCCGGTTTTGGTATTAGAGTGATGCTGGCTTCATAGAATGAGTTTGGAAGTATTCCCTCCTCTTCTATTTTTTTGGAAAACTTTAAGGAAAATGGGTGTTATTTCTTCTCTATATGTCTGGTAGAATTCAGAGGTGAATCCATCAGGTCCAGGGGTTTTGTTCTTGGGTAGTTTTTTGATTACTGTTTCAATTTCGTTGCTGGTGATTGGTCTGTTTAGTTTTTCTGTTTCTTGCTTGGTCAGTCTTAGAAGGTTGTATTTTTCTAAGAAGTTGTCCATTTCTTCTAGGTTTCCCAGCTTGTTAGCATATAGATTCTCATAATATTTTCTTATAATTCTTTGTACTTCTGTGGGGTCCGTCATTATTTTCCTTTCTCATTTCTGATTCTGTTTATGTGTGTAGATTCTCTTTTTCTCTTAATGAGTCTGGCTAGGGGTTTATCTATTTTGTTTATTTTTTCAAAAAACCAGCTCTTGGTTTCATTGATTTTTTTTCTCTTGTTTTATTCTTCTCAATTTTATTTATTTCTTCTCTGATCTTTATTATGTCCCTCCTTCTGGTGACTTTGGGTCTCATTTGTTCTTCTTTTTCCAATTTCAGTAATTGTGTCTTTAGACTATGCATTTGGGAATGTTCTTCCTTCTTTAAATAGGCCTGGATTGCAATTGAGTTGTTTTCTTATTGGTGAGTTTTAGGAGTCCTTTGTACATTTTGGATAACAGTTCTTTATCATATGTGTGATTTGTAGATATTTCCTCCCAGGAGGTGGCTTATCTTTTCATTCTCTTGGCAGTATCTTTCACAGAGCAGAAGTTTTTAGTTTGAATAAAATCCAATTTGCCAGTTTTTTCTTTCATGCTTTTGGTGTTGTATCTAAGAAGTCACTGCCAAATCCAACATCATCTAGGTTTTCATCTATGTCATCTTTTTTTAATTAAGATATCATTGATATATGCTCTTATGAAGGTTTCACAAGAAAAACAATGTGGTTATTACATTCACTCTTATTATTGAGTCCCCTCCCGTGCCCCATCAGTCACTGTCCATCAGTGTAGTAAGATGCCACAGAGTCCCTATTTGTCTTCTCTGAGCTACACTATCTTCCCCATGACCCCACAGAGACCATGGGCACCAGTCATGATACCCCACAATCCCCTTCTCCCTCCCTCCCCACTCCTCCCCTTTGGTAACCACTAGTCCCTTCTTGGAGTCTGTTGCTATTTTGTTCCTTCAGTTTTGCTTTGTTGTTACACTCCACAAATGAGCGAAATCATTTGGTATTTGTCTTTCTCTGCCTGACTTATTTCAGTGAGCATAATACTCTCTAGCTCCATCGATGTTGCTGCAAATGGTAGGATTTGTTTCTTTCTTAGGTTGAATAGTATTCCATTGTATATATGTACCACATCTTCTTTATCCATTCATCTACTGATGGACACTTAGGTTGCTTCCATATTGGCTATTGTAAATAGTGCTGCGATAAATGTAGGGGTACATATGTCTTTTTAAATCTGAGAACTTGTATTCTTTGAGTAAATTCCTAGGAGTGGAATTCCCAGGTCAAATGGTATTTCTATTTTTAGGTTTTTGAGGAATCTACATATTACTTTCCACAATGGTTGAACTAGTTTACATTCCTACCAGCAGTGTAGGAGGGTTCCCCTTTCTCTGCATCCTCGCCAGAATTTGTTGTTCCTTGTCTTTTCGATGTTGGCCATCCTTACTGGTGTGAGGTGATATCTCATTGTTGGTTTATTTGCATTTCCCTGATAATTAGTGATGTGGAGCATCTTTTCATATTTCTGTTGGCCATCTGAATATCTTCTTTGGATCTTCTATGTTATCTTTTAGGAATTTTATAGTTTTGCATTTTATACTTAGTCTATGAAACACTTTGAATTAATGAATTATTGTGAAGGGTGTAAGGTCAGTGTTTAGTTCCATCTGTTTGTTTTTTGCAGGTGGATGTCCTGTTGTTCCAGCATCATTTGTAGAAAATACATTGGATTGCTTTTGTTCCTTTGTCAAAGATCAGACCATTGTATTCATGTGGGTCTGTCTCTGGGTCTCTGTCCTGGTACATGGGCCTGTTTGTCTAGTCTTTCACCAATACAACACTGTTTTGATTATGGCAGCTTCAACATAAGTCTTGAAATGACTGTTTTTTTCCTTTGGTATTGGCTATCTATTCTGGGTCTCTTGCCTCCTCATATAAACCTCAGAATTAGTTTGTTGATATCCACAAGATAACATATCCTGTTGGGAGAGACACAGCATGCTGGGATTTTAGTTGGGATTTCATTGAATCTACAGACCCAGTTGGGAAGATCTGACATATTAACAATATTAAGTCTTTCTTTCCATGAACATGGCATGTCTTCTGTTATTTTGATCTTTGGTTTCTTTCATCAGAGTTAATAGTTTCCTCCATAGATCTTGTGCATATTTTGTTGGATTTATACTTATGTATTTAATTTCCTTTTGGTATTAATGTAAATAGTATTGTTTTTCGTTCCAAATTCCAATTATGCAGTGATGGTAGTTTGTAGAATTTATTTTTTGAATTGTTATATACTAAAACTTTTACAGTTCTATGAATTATAATGTATAGAATTGTGTAATTGACTAATACTTAATGGTGAAACACCGAATGCTTTCCCCCTAACATGGCAAAAAAGATAAAGATGTCCTCTCTCAACACACATATTCGATGTTGGAAGTCCTAGCCAGTGCAATGAGGCAAGAAGAGGGAATAAAAGTAATATAGACTGGAAAGTGAGACATAAAACTTCCTCTATTCACAGCCTACATGATCTTCTACGTAGAAAATTACACATAATCTAAAGCGACAGCAACATGATCATAGGATAACACAAAAAATCAATCTTATTATTATATACAAGCAATAAAGAGCAATAAAAAATTGGAAACTGAGATTGAAAACAATAGGTTCCTTGAGAGACACTGAGAGATAGAGACAGAGATTGAGATAGATACATACATAGATATAGACAGAAACAAAGAAAGGCAGACAGAAGACAGACTTGGGTGTAAGTGTAACCAAACATGTACAGGTTTTCTGCTAAAAACTACAAAGTGCTAATAAAAGAAATTAAAGAAGACCTATTTAAATGGAGAGACATAGCATACTCATAAATTAGAAGACTTGAGATAATGAAAATAGAAGACTTGAGATAATGAAAATATCAATCTCTCCCAAAGTGACCTATAGAATTAACACAATTCCAAAAATCCCAGCAGGACATTTTCTAGCTATAGATAAGTTCACCCTAAAATTTATATGGAAGGGTAAAAGTGCTAGGGGAGCTAAAATAATTTTTACAGAGAACAAAGTTGGATGAATCACACTGCTCAGTTTTAACACTTTCCATAAAGCAGTGGCAATCAGGACTGCAGTATTGGTAAGGGACAGACACACAGGCCGATGATCAGACCCATATGAAGATGGCCACTTGATCTTTGACAACAGTGAAAAAGTGACCCAGAGGGAGAAAGGACAAGCTTTTCAGCAAAAGGTGATGGAACCACTGGTTATCCATATGCAAAAAATTTAACCTTGGCCTAAATCTCAGACCTTACAATTAATTCAAAGTGGATCACATATAAATATAAAACATAAAACTATGAAATGTTTGCAAGAAAACAGAAAATTATCTTTGTGATTGGGCATTTGGCAGAATTCTTAAACACCAAAAGCATAATCCATAAAATAATCCATAAAAGAAAAAATTGACAATTTGGACTTCATCAAAATTAAAAACATCTTTCCCGCCAAAGACAGTGTTGAGAATAAAAGCACAAGCTAGAGACTGGGAGAAATATTCATAAATCACATATCAAACTCAGGACTTGTATCTGGAATATATAAAGAACTCTCAAAACTGAATAACTAAATTAAAACATGGGCAAAAGAAATGAATAGATACGCACCAAAGATATGATGACAAATAAGCACATGAGGTGTTCAACATCAGTAGCCATTAGGGAAGTGCAAATTTGAACCACATGAGATACCACTACACACGTACAAAACCAGCTAAAATCAGACAGAACACTGGCAGCCCATGGGTGTGGAGGCCTGAAATTTGCTCCTGGAAATGCAAGTAGGGAAGCTACTCTGGAAGGCAGTTGGCAGTTTCTTATAAACAAGACACTCACCATATGACCCAGCAATCCTACTACTAGAGAAACAAAATCTGATGTTATCATGTTCATGGGCAAACCTGTACATGAATGTTCATAGCTGCTCTATTCACAATCATCAAAAAATAAAAAATGCCAAAGCTTTTTCTAAGTTGAATTGGTAAACAAACAGTGGTATATCCAGGTAGTGGAATACTGTTCAGCAATAAAAAAGGTATATAGATACATGCAGCAACTTGGATGGACCTCAAAGACTGAATGAAGGAATACAGTCTCAGTAGGTGATATATATACAACTCTCTTTGTGTGATATTCCTGAAAAGACAAAATTATAATGCTGGAGATCAGTGTTGCCAGAAATTATGAGTGGGGAGGAGGGTATGGCAATAAAAGGTTGGTATTAAGGAGTTTTTTGGGATGACTGGACCATTCTGTGTCCTGATTGTAGTGGTGGTGGCTACATGAACCTGCACATATGTTAAAACTTCAAAAGCTAAAAAAAGGTTAATTTAAGTTTTTTAATTAAAAAGTTTTATACACATTTCCTGATTAAAATATTTAGTAAGCTATAACAGAAGGAAATTTCTTGACTTAGTAAAAGATATTTATCAAAATCCCATTGCAATCATGCTTAAGGAGACATTAAGAATACTCCCATGAAGTCACAACGCACAGTGCTTGTTGTCACCATAAATCAATGTTCCTCTAGAGATGCCAGCAGAGATCATGAACCGCAGAGGAACAAAGTGGGTAAATGGAGGCAGACTGAGTGTTGTGACACAACTTTGTGTGGACATCCAAGAAAACCACCCAGAAACTCTTCAGACCAACAGATTTGGCGCAAACACCAGTGTTTTCTCTATTTCAGAGAAACAATCAGCACATGGGCCACTCCACCCACCTCCCTGAGGAAAGATGCATGAAGTATGTAAGAATTGTATGAAGACTATGCGGGAGCTTTCTTGCAAAACCCTAAAAGAGCATCTGGACACACAAATGTGCCCTATTATGGTTGTGAAAAGCCCACACTGAAAATGAGAGGCAGGAGGGAAGTCTGCAGCACCTTGCAGGCCTAGGGAGAGAAATGTGCGTGCCAGGGGCCCATCTACCCTCTGTCTCTCCAGAGCTCTGGGTTCTTAAGAGACAAAAGAACAGCAGACAGTGCCATCAAGCGCCTCCAAGAACTCTCAGAATTTATGCCTGTTTGGCGCTTTCCAAGATCTGAGGGAGAGGAGCTACTTCCACTAATCAGAGTGAATTCTTCATCCAAGTGTCTCTGACTTGGTCTATTTGTTACAAAGACCAGACCTTTTTACCTCTGACCAAAAATGTTCTTAAAGAAGCAAATTTATTTTTATAGTCCCCCAAAACATTTTTTAAAACATAGGAATAAATGTAATGGTCAAACAACTTATTTTTTTACATCCAAATAAAATCCAGGGACAATAAAGCTGTGACAAGGATACTATTGTAGAGCAGAGCCCGCTGCCACGGTGTGGCTGAGACTTGGCCCTCTCCTCAGGACCAGGTACAGCATCTTGTTTCCATGTATACCAGAGCAGAGGGAACAAAATTTAACAGATGGGCCAGAGCATGTCTTTGGTCTCTGATGAAGGGATGTGTGCAGTGCCTTTCTCCCCCCAAATTGTCTGCAATGGTTTATTTCATGCAACATCACTGGGCCTGGGTACCCAGATTAAAATTATTCTGAGTGTGTCTGTGGGGACATTTCCAATGAGATTAGCATTTGGGTGAGCCCTCCCCAATGTGGGTGGGCACCACTCAATCCCTCAAGGGCCTGAGTAGAACCAAAAAGGGGAGTAATTGGGAGCTCCTCCTTTCTTGGCTGCTTGGCACCACTGGCCTCTGGGGTCTCCAATTGACAGATAACCCCGTGACCAAACTTCTCATGCCAAATCTCCTTTGATATACATGTGTATGTATACATGTATTTGTATACATGTATATGCATGTATACATGTACAGGTGTGTGAACGCATGGGTATGTGTGCACACATACACACAGGTGTATGCATATGCATATGTATAGGTATATGTACGTGCATGTGTATATATATGCATAGGTGTGTGTATGTGTGTGTACATGTATGGTGTGTATACCACGTGTATGTGTGCCACTACATGCATGTGTGTGTGTACGACCTTCTGCTGGGTCTGTTCCTCCGGAGACCCTAACACACTAACAGAGAAAGGAAAACGCTGTCTGCCAGCCCACTCCCAGGAGTCAGCAGGCCCAATAGCGTTCTCACCGGCGCACACAGCTCTAAACCGAGGCAAACTCTTTCTTCAAGCAAACAGATGAGCAGTTCCCAAGCCTCTGGTATCAGACACTGGACCAATCGAAATGAAGTTCTGTCTCCAAGGTGATAGCCAAGGACAAATGCCAGGTGGAATGAAGTAATTAGTTACCTTGTGAGGGCCCAGGGCTGGGGGAGGAAAGGAGCAGCAGCAGTGTGGTGCGTGCATGCATGGTCTGCACCAGCACCCCATTACTGTATTACCTTAACATCATCCTGCACCTTACAAGTATTTCACATAATAAATTTCCAGCCTGAAAGAATTATTAAGTTTTTCTTTTGCTTTTATTACAAGCATATAATATTAATTGGCAAAACACTGAATACAAGCTTCACTATCATAAAATCAAAACATTAAGCAATATTCCAAAAAAGATTTTAGACAAAAACTAACCACCAAGAGTACAAAAAAATTACACACCAACACAAAGCATAAAAAATGTAAACTTTCAAATTAAACAGTCAAAAATATGTATCTGCAATGTCATCTCCACAAACCGCCAGAGTCCATGTCACCACGTGTGATGATGAGGCTTCGTGGGGGGCTCTTGCCCTGCACCTGCACCATTTGGGAACAAATGGTTTCCTTACACCTGATCGAGTTGTTGGAACAGACATGTACATTAATGCCGCACACACTTCCGGGGACACGCAAACTGCAGTCCATCCTCAGACATGCTCCTGGACACGGTGAACTGCACATGCCTATGCAGGGGAGGCAGTTCCCCAGCAGAAGCTTCCGCCCTGCCTGGAGGGGAAAACTCTTGGCAAAGCTCTCAGTGTAGTTTGAATGATGGTTATCTAATCTATTTACCCAAACTTATTTATTAGTTTGATTAAATACCAGGGCAGAGAAACACTGGTTTATCACACTGAGGTCACATGTGATATGGTGAAGTATGAATGATTTCCTGAGGAAATAGAGAAACTGAATTTTTTGTGATTTAGCTATCTGCACTAAATTTAATTTTAATGTTTTGAGAGCATGTCACATATTCATGTACAATGTAGAAATCAGCCGGCTCATTCCTAGAATGTTCAATCGAATGACACATTTCAAATTACTGTAAAATGGTATCCTGTGTGCTCTGAGAAAAAACATCAAACCAACTTCTAAAAACTAATGTCATGAAGAGGCATTAAAAGGCTGCAGGCCCCGCAGGGCTCAGGAGGCCCCGAGAAGCTGCCCCTTCACATCTGTGGCTGACAGAGGGGTGGTACATCCAGGGCTATGAGCTTGTGGGGGGGGTCTGAGTGCATGAGGCTCAGGGTGGCCATGAGGCTGGTCTAGGATGGCGCCACGTGTCACTTCATGGCCACCGGCCCGGTCCCTTATTTGTGAATATTGCTGACAGGCACACGCACAGGCACTCCCAACAACAGCATTCTCTAATAATAACCATGAAAAAGGAAAAACCAATTAGCTGAATGTACATATTTTGAAATTCCACCTATATTCCCTCTCAGTTTAGCAGAATAGATGCTACATCACAATTTAAATATGTCTAATAAATGCATGTTGGAACCTATTGCACAAAAGGATAAAAAAATGCTCTTCATATAAAACAAAAACATACAAATTAAAAGCTACTCAAAGTAAAAAGAAGCTTGCAAAACATCTCACAATTTCATTTTATATGCCTGTAAATAAAGCTGAACCACCGAAACCAAACAATTGGATGGGAAAATATGATAGAAGGCTTAAAATAGAATAAATAATTTTATAAAGTTTTCTTTTTTTAACCCCCCAAATCTTAAATTCAATATTATATATTCTCTCTGCATTTTCCATTTCCACGAAGACTGTACTTAGTGAGACCGTGTGCTGGGTAGCAAGCCCAGTGCTGGGGCAGATGCAGTAAGGTGACTGAACAGCTCTGCTTTACCAGCAAAAATAGTTGTGAAAACTACTTCACAGTAATTCCATCTGTTAAAAGGAACAGTAACTTAATAGGATCCAATCACTGGCTGATCCAGGCTTTCATGCTGGAAAAATAAAATTCAGCCTTTGATGTTAAATGAAGACGTGACAGAAAAGACTAGTGGCTGCCAAAGCCCCCGCCACGAGCGCTCGTCCTGGTGAGGCTGGCTGGTTGCAGTGGGGGCTCCCGGGGTCCCGCGGTGAAGACAATCTGCGTGAGGAAATCTTAGAAAAATAGGTACTTCTGCTGCTGAGGTTAACATGATTACAGAAGCGGGTCACACACGAGGTGTCTGTGAGCGGCTGGAGATGTTAACACCAGCTCGACTCACCTCCATCCCTCTGTATGGTTACGTATGTCAACTTAGCACCATAGCAAATTCAAGTGGTTTCAAAGATAGCTACAAAGTTACAAATATATTAAGAGTTTATTACAGCGATGTTCAGTTTAATGTGAGCTGTGATTAATTTTATTTGAGTTAGGGTGCTCATACTGTTCCATCCTGCCTTGCTTTCACAGGAAAATACCTAAATTTGAATGTCGCACTTAAACCTGCACTGTGGTAATACGGAACGCTTCAGCAGTAATGTGTACTTGAGGTAGACAGGCAGTATTTACTCATACACATCTACTCGCTAAACCCTTGTACAAGAACTCTAAATAATGATTTGGGTGAATAGCAAGCTTAGGTAAGTGAGTAATTCAAACAGTACTGTGAGTTAATGGGCTGAAATAGGCGAATCATGAAAAATTCCTAACAAAGAATTTGTTTTTGTTTTTTAAAAGGCCTCACATTAAAATCACTTGGATTGAGTTAATCAGTGTTTTTCTTGTCATTAAGACCGGGTCTCATTAGTAGCTGCTTCTGACGTTTATGTACACGAAACAGGAAGCAGAAAGCGCAGCACGAGACGGAATGTGGGTGAGCCCAGCCACAGCTTCCGAAGCTAATTCAAGAGGCGGTCTCGTCACTAAGGTGGAACACTTCACGGAAACGCGGTCTCGGGGCCACCGCCAGGCACCCCGACCACTGAACAGCGGCGGGTCAGGGCGCACAACTGGGCCCAGGGGCAATGCCTGCCCGCAGCAGCAGCCCTGGGAGGGGACCAGGGCAGCGCGGCCGCCCAGAGGGAAGGGGGCCAAAGCTCACCGAGGAGCCCACGGACACGCAGACGGAGCGGCAGCACAAACCGCTCCAGAACATGGCTCCTTCCCGTTCTGGCCTTTACACATTCCAAGTTATTATTTTAAAGGAACAAATATTTATTGCTGGTAAAGAGTTTATTGTCTAATTTCACAAAAAATACTAACATTTGGGAGGAGAAGGGGGTCCACAGAGCGTGCGCTGCCTGCGGCACGTCGTTAAGTGACAGAAGCAAGTTCTCGGCACACAGGGCGGCTCCCCTCGGGCTCCGCCACCGCCCACCCCGTCCTCTGGGGTACCCGGTGAGGAAAACCACTGGCAGCCGCAAAGCGAGCTATTCCATGGCGGAGAGGAAGGGAGAGCCGATGGCCCCACCTTGTAAGGGTGGGCGTGGCGGAAGCCTTATGAGCAGACCAGGGGCTTTGGCACCCACAGGGCAGCAGCCCTTCGTCTGATGGGTGGTGCCTCTCAGGAAAAGCCCCCACACAAAGGCCACCACCTTTTTTTAGCAAAATGAAAGTGGGCAAGAATAATGGGAAATTAAATGTGGCACCGAACAACTTGTGCCCTAAAATTTAACAAAGTAATTTTTACAAACAAGAGTTATTCTGTGAACCAGCGTGAAGCTGGCCGAACTGCGTCGGGTCTGCCCTGCTGAGGGTGCGGGACGGCAAGTGTCAGGCCTCAGCCACGTTCATTTTCCAGGAAGCAGCGGGGATGCAGCCCCCTCCCCTCAGGGCCACGTGGCCCCAAGTGTGTCCACATGGCGCAGCTGTGGGAGGCCAAGCCTGCCACGTAGCCCAAGGGAAGTCTGGAGCTGTTAGCTTTGTATGTTTCGTAACATGGAAAATTAAATACTGTGGTTAACTCATAATATTAATGGAAACATCTTTTGGTATGCTTTTAAATTAAATTTTTATAAATCTTCTAAGTCTTCAGGAAGCTAAGGGCAGCATAAATATCATTCACCATGAAAAGATATTTTTTCAATAACTTAGGAAGGATTCAATAAGCGAACAAGGATTTTTGAGGCTTATCATGAACTAACTCATAAAATAAACTGAAATGACCAAGATTTTCAAGACCTGGGGAGCAAGCAAAGGCCATGTCTGCGGGGTAAAGCCTGTCACCAGCATGGTCCTCGAGCCTGTGACTACAGCAGAGACGGTGCTCGCCGGCAGGGAGACTGTGAAGTGTCTCGTCATCTTGTGACCGTGCGCTGGTAGTGTCTTCTTGAGTGTGAACTCTCTCATACAAAAGTTATAAATACTCTATTCAGAAATCTGGTCCACACAGCACCCAGAGGCAACGTTCTAAAGCGCGGTCGTGGTCCTGCCCGGCCACGCGCTTGATGGGCACCTCGGGCGCCAGGGCCAAGTCCCTGCTGTGGCCAGCCCACTCACAGCAAGTCCATCTTGGGTCTGTAGTGCAGCAGGAGTGGCGCCTTCTGCAAGACAAACCGACAGCCGCTCTTAGCGGGCGCAGACGGGAAGAGGCAGTGCATAGCTGCCACCAGGAGACCAGGGTGCTGACCGGTACCTGGAAGCGCCTCCGACAGTCGCATCAGCTGTGATGGGCATTTGGGTGGGACAGAGGCCAGGAGGGCTGAGTCCCCTTCCCTGGGGCCCAGGTAACCCGTGGACCACCTGTGCTCCCTGCTGCCGGCTGATCCTGGCCCCTTCTACCTAGGCCCTCCAGACCTTTCTACGCTCCCTCAGACCTTCAAGCAGGGACCCCAGTCGGCTGTGGCTCTGGTTGGCCATGGCCCTGGTCGGCGTGGCCCCAGTTGGCCCTGGCTGTTTGTTGTCCTCCTGGGCAGCTGCCCCTGAACGTGGGGTCCCACTCATCTGTTTCCTGCTTCAGAAAGGTTCCCAAAGACTGGAGGTCACTCTGCAACGGCAGCAGCTACCACCTCCCTGACTCACTGCAGCAAGGCGGTCTCCTTGACCAGGGGGGTGGGGTTAGCAGCAGCGCAGGCCTGGCACTGGGTGGCGCTCACATGGGGCTGCACCTTCCTCGGCCAGGGTGACTATGGGGTTGACAATTTCGGAATGACTGCCCTTCCACAATAATCCTGTGACTGAATCGTTATTTCTAAGCTCTTAGATAAAAATGTGCATAAAGATAAGAAAGTATTTGTAACACTGAAAATCAAATAAAACATATCAATACAAATGGATGGTCTCACCTTGAACCTCCACCTCGTGACGACCACAAATTTGAGCGTGTGGTCCTTACCCAGAATCTCCTCATTGCATAAAATGTCGAGCTGGGGGGAGAAAGAAGGCTTCAGTCAGGTGGGCTCATCGCCACCGACTGTGCCAGTTGGGGCACAAAGGTCACAGTCAGCTCCAGGGCGACGGGCCCTCACTTCCAGCAGCACAGAGGGGGAGCACGCAGAAGGCCCCCCACCAATTCCACGAGGCCTGAGAGCACCTGGGGGGGCCTCTGTCCACATCCACCAACAGGGGCCTTGGTGCCCCCACCGTGACCACCCTGTGCGCCTACTGGGCTGCAGCCCCCAGGCTGCTCTCACCCAAAGAGTTCCCTGTCCCCTCACCTTAGTCCACTTCTTGGCCAAGCTTGTCCTTCTCATCTCTGGAAAAAGGTAATGTGTTCCCCATTTAGTCTTTTTTGTTTTTCTTAAGACTATTTTTAGAGCAGTTTTATATTCATAGCAACTGAGAGGGAGGTGCACATATTTCCCATGTGCCCCTGTCCACACACCCACGGCCTCCCCTCAACCCCCTCCCCCTGAGGGGACGTTGTTACCGTTCATGAACCTCCCCTGACGTCATCACCCCAAGTCCAGTTTCTACTAGGGCCACTCTGTGGTGCACAGTCTATGGTTTGGACAAATGCAGTGACACGTATCCACCATTACAGCATCACAGAGTAGCTTCTCTGCCTGGAAATCCTCTGCGCTCCGCCTGTCCACCACCTCCCCCACCCCAGCCCCTGGCAGCCCCTGATCCTTCCACTCTCTCCGCAGTCCTGCCATTTCCAGAATGTCATATTCTTGGGGTCACACAGCGTGGAGGCTTCTTTCCCTTTGTGATGCGCATTTAAGGTTCCTTCATATCTTTTCCTGGTTTGATCGCCCATCACTTTTTAGAGCTGAATAGTATTCCATTGTCTGGGTGGCCCACAGTCTGTCTGCCCAGCACCTGCTGTAGGTAACCTTGGTTGCTTCCAATTTCTGGTGATTATGAATAAAGCTGCTGTAAACAGCTGAGCAGGTTTTTGTGTGCATATATGTTTTCAGTTCATTTGAGTAAACACGAAGGAGTGGGACTGCTGGATGGAATGGGAAGAGTGTGTTTAGTTTTGTAAGAAACCGCCCAGCTGCCTTCTGCATTCCCGCCACCGTGAGCAAGCGTTCCTGCTGCTCCGCGGCCACACCAGTGCGTGGTGCTGTCGGGGGTCTGCGTCTTTGCCATCCTGACGGGAGAGTGGCGGTGTCCCACCATCATTCTGAAGACAAATGATGTGGACCCAGATGGTCTTTCAGCTGTTCCCGTGAGGGCACAGGGTGAGAGGCTGGGCCCGGCCCGGTCACCTCACTAACACTGACGCTGCACTTGGAGAGTAAAGACACCCGCCCCGCACTCCAGGGCCCTCATTCCCCCAAACTGCTTTGTGACCCTGGGCACTAAATCTACCACACGCCAAGGACCCCAACATCGGCCATGCAGCCCAGCGCTTACCTCCCACCACCTCCCCATGGTGTGCAGGCAGTGACCTGTCCCCAAAGCCGTCCTCCCTGCCCCTCAGCAGTGCCCCCAACACCACACACCACACTGGTCTCTGAATCAGTCTCTCGTGGGTGCGTGTCAGCGCCACTGCAGGGCGAGAACTGCAGCGCTGTTGAAGGTCGGAGGCCCCGCCCCTCCACAAGTCCTGACCCACAGGACACCCCGCCCTGCCGGAAGCTCCAGGGCCTCCCGCATCACTTTAAATTATGCCGTGGCCATCTGCTGTCTCCGATTCTCTTTTCTGTGTGTATCAATATTCACTCCTTTTTATTGTTTCTTAAAAAACTGGCAAAACACAGATGTCACGCTCACGGCCATTTCTCAGCGCGCAGGTCAGAACAGTCAGTGTGTCCACGTCATCCCCAGAGCTCCTCCATCTCGTGCATCTGTACCTACTAATGGCGTCTCCCCTCCCCCAGCCCATCTCCCTCCCTTGCTTCTGTGGCTCGGGTATGACAGGCCTGCCAGCAGTGGGTCACGCCGGACTGGTCCCTCTGTGATGGGCTTGTCTGCTGAGCATCACGTCCTCAGGTTCGCGTGTGGGACACGGGCCACAGCTGCCTCCTCTTCAGGGCTGAGTAACACCCCCTGCCTGGGCGGACGGCCTTGTGCTCAGCCACCCGTCCCTCCGTGGACACCGACTGCTCCCACATCTCCGCTATCGGGAACAGTACCGCTGTGGGCGCGGGTGCAGACGACTCTCCCGGGCTGGGGTTTGTTCCCAGACATGGGGTCGCTGGATCGCGTGGCAGTTCTGTTTGGTTTTCTGAGGCACCTCTGCGCTGTCCCCACAGCGGCTGCACCGTTTCTCGTTGCCATTGGCCGTGCACGGTCCCAGCTTCCCCGCTCCCCCAACATCCTCTGCCTGAAGCCATCCTAATGGGTATGAATGAGGTGGTTCTCCCTGTGGTTTGATTTGCATTTACTAATGAGTTAGTGACCTTGAGCATCTTTTCATGAACTTACTGGCCATGTGTATCTGCTGCAGCAAAACTGGTTTTGTGTTGAATTTCAGGAATTCTACGTATGTTCTGGATAATAATTCCACATCAGATACATGACTTGCAAATAGTTTCTCCCACTCTGTACAAAAGTTTAAAATTTTTAATAAGTCCAATTTGTCTATTTTTTCCCCCACATGTGCTTTTGGTGTTGTATTCAAGAAATCGTTGCTAAATCCAGGGCTGTGACGTCTCCGATCCATCTCCTCCTTACAGCTTTATAGTCTCAGCTCTCCTGCGAGGCCCCAGATCTATCTGGAGTGGGTTCTTCATGGGTCATGTGAGGTCTTTTCCAGCAGCACTCTCTCGCGTGTAGATGTCCAGTTGTCCCCAGTGCCCTTTGTTAAGAAGACTGCCCTCTCCCCCATCAAATGGCCTTAGTACCCTTGTTGAAGATCATCCGATCCTGTGTGTGAAGGTTTACATCTGGGCTCTCTGTTCTACCCCACTGGCCTGCGTGTCTGTCTTTATGTCAGCACCATGCTGTGTGGATGACTGCAGCTTTGTAGTAAGTTTTGAAATCAGAAAGTGTGGGTCCTCCAGCTTTGTTTCTTTTCCAAGATTATTTTTAGCTATTTAGGTCCCTTGAGATTTCATATGAAATTTAGGATGAATTTTGTAAATTTCTGCCAAAAATGTCATTGTGGTTTTGACAGGGATTGCACTGAATCTTCAGATGGGTTTGGGTAGTGTGGGCATTTTCACAATATTAAGTCTTCCAGTCCAAGAACATGGAATATGTTTCCATTTTAAAAAATGTCTTCTTTAATTTCTTTCAGCAGTTTTTGTAGTTTTCATTGTACAAGTCTTTCACCTCCTTGGTTAATTCCTAAGTATTTTTGTCTTTTTGATGCTATCATAAATGGAATTGTTTTTGTAATTTCCTTTTCCAACTGCTCATTGCTCATGCAGAAATATAGCTGGCTTCTGTGCTGACTTTGTAACCTACCTTTCTGAGTTCATTTATTAGTTCTAACAGTTTGTGTGTGTGTGTGTAACTTTGAGGGTTTTCTACATAGAAGATCATGTCATCTATAAACAGAGATCATTTTAATTCTTCCATCTCAATTTGGATTCCAATTTTATTTTCTTGCCTAATCATTTTGGCTAGAGCTTTCCGTATTAACACTGAATACAAGAGGCAAAAGTGGGCATCCTTGCCTTGCTCCTTATCTTAAAGAAAAAGCTTTCAGTCTTTCACTGAGTATGATGCTCATACTGGGCTTTTATTTATGGTTTTTATTTTATTTTACTTCCATATATGGCTTCTATGCCTAGTTTGCTGAGTCTTTTTATTATAAAAGGTGGCCAATTTTTTCAAATGCTTTTACTGCATCAATTGAGACAACCCTGTCATTCTTCCTTCATGCTGTTGATACTGGGTATCGCATTGATTAATCTGCACTCCAAGAATGAATCCCAGTCGGTCACAGTGTACAATCCTTTTAATGTGCTGTTGAAGTCTGTTCGCTAGCATTTTGTCGAGGATTCTGCATCGATGTTCACAAGGGACATTGGTGTGTAGTTTTCTCTTCTTACAGTGTTTTTGTCTGGCTTTGGTATCTGGGTAATGCTGGTCTGTCAGAATGAGTTAGGAAGTGTTCCCTCCTCTCCAATTTTTTGGAAAAGTTTCAGGACTGTTATTAGTTTTCTTTAAGAATTTGCCAGGGAAGCTATCAGCCCAGGGATTTCCTTTTTTGGGAGATTTTTTCCACTGACTCAATCTCCTTATTACTATATATCTATTCAAATTTTTATTTCCTTGTGATTTAGTCTTTATAGGTTTTCCTTTTATCTTTTTTGTTTTATTAAGGTATCATTGACAAGAAAAACAATGTGGTTATTACATTCAACCCTTATTATTGAGTCCCTCCCCATAGCGCATTGCAGTCACTGTCCATCAGTGTAGTAAAGTGCCACAGAATCCCTATTTGTCTTCTCTGTGCTACACTGTATTCCCCATGACCCCACACATACCATGTGCACTAATCATAATACCCCCCGTAATCCCCTTCTTCCTCCCTCCACACCCACCCTCCCCTACCCCTCCCCTTTGGTAACCGCTAGTCCCTTTTTGGAGTCTGTGAGTCTGTTGCTATTTTGTTCCTTCAGTTTTGCTTTGTTGTTATAGTCCACAAATGAGGGAAATCATTTGGTATTTGTCTTTCTCTGCCTGACTTATTTCACTGAGCATAATAAATACCCTCTAGCTCCATCCATGTTGTTGCAAATGGTAGGATTTGTTTCTTTCTTATGGCTGAATAGTATTCCACTGTGTATATGTACGACATCTTCGTTACCCATTCATCTCTTTGTAGGTTTTCTTATTGCAGGAATTTGTTCACTTCATGTAGGTTATCCAATATATTGGTGTACAGTTTCTCACAGTACTCTTTGAATCCTTTTTATTTCTGGAATCAGAAGTAATGTCCCTACTTTCATTCCAGATTTTAGTAGTTTGAGTCCTCTTTTTTTTTTTTTTAGTCCATCTATGCTAAAGGCTTGTCAATCTTGTTGACCTTTTTGGAGAACTACTTATTCTTCTCTCTAGTCTCTATTTTTGTTTCCCTCTGCTTGGAATATTTAGTATTTCTTTCCTTCTGCCAGCTTTGGATTTAGTTTGTTTTTCTAGTTCTTCACGTAAATTTAGGTTGTTGATTGAGATCTTTGTTTTAATTATAGTTATAAACTCGCCTTTTATCACTGCTTTAACCATGTCCCATTAGTTGTTGTATGTTGTACTTTCGTTTTCATTTGTCTCTAAGTATTTTCTAATTTCTCTTTGATCCATTGTTTGTTTAAAAATGTGTTAATTTCCACAATTTTGTTTTCCCTTTGTTATTTTTACTTCATGCCACTGTGGTCAGAGAGGATACTATGTACGTTACCCATCTTCTAAAATCTATTGAGACAATTTGTGCCTGACTTCTCTTATAAGGACCCTTGTCATTGGGTTTGGGGCTCTCCAGGACAACCCAGGATCATCTCATCTCAAGATTCTTAACACATCTGCAAAAATATTTTTTCAAATGAAGTCATATTCACATGTTCTATGGGTCAGGAAATAGACATACCTTTGGGTGGGGTCACCTTTCAAACCACTTCAGTCTGCCTCCTGCCCAAATCCATGTCTATCCCACATGCAACATACACCCATTCCCTCTCAACCTTCCTGAGAGCCTCAGTCCATTCCAACATCAACTTCAAACCCTAGAACCTCATCTAGATATCATCACCTCATATCTTATCTTCTAAATCATAGGAATCAGGTAAGGGTGAGACTGGGTGGGTAAGATCCACACTGGGGCAAATTATTCTCCAGTCATGGACTTATAAAACTAGGAAATTATCTGCTCCCAAAATACAAGGGTGGGATGCACACAGGATGGAGACTCTTATTCCAAAAAGAATGTATTAGGAGGTATAATGGGTCACTGGTCTCAGACAAGTGTGAAATCCAGCAGGGAGAATTCCATGAGGTTTCATGACCTGAGAAAACACCACTGTAGGCTGAGGTTCTGCCTCTGGGCCTGTGATGGCCTCACCCTCCAGCCTAAGGTTCTGCCCTTGGAGTCATTCTTCCTTTTTCTTGAAGCATAGCTCATGTTTGCAGCCAAGTAGCTCTATCAGCCTATTTCCTGCATGTGGAATCTTCGAAGTCTCATAGGCTCTCATTTCTTCCTGTTTCTGTTCCCTTTAGCCCAAACTGGTGGTGTTTCTGCTGATACAATATTCTTAAAAATGTTGTGGGTCTCCCTTGTATGTCACAGATGGAGGATGCAGGCCATGAAGCTCCCCTGCAAAGCTTCCCTGGATGATCTTCTCCATTCCTCACTTTTGTGAGATGGCTGAGCCACTGTGAGCCACACAGCTAGTCCTTCAGCAAAGGCTTTCTCTCTGGAGGACGCTTTCCAAACAGTGAGACTCCTGGTATTACCACCTTTTTGCTATCTAGATAGGCTGTGCATTTTTCCAAACACCACATGCTGGTTTCTTTTTGCTTAGTAGTTCCTTCCTGAATTCATCTCTCCCCTCTCATATTTTATTATAAGCAGCAAGAAGAAACTAGACCACATCTTCAACACTTTGCTTGGACATATCCTCAGCTAAATATCTAAGTTAATCACTTCCAAGTTCTGCTTCCCATACAACTGTAGAACATAATTAACCACATTTTTTTTGCCACGATTGGAACAAGGCTCACTCTCTTCCCATTCCAATTGTCTCTTCCTTCTGAGCTCTCATCAGAAGGGGTCCTAATGTTCTTAGATCCTTAACTTAAATACATTTGAAAATATCCTTTTTCCAAAAAAGTTCACATTTATAAGTTATAGGGGTAGGTCGTGGACATATCTTTTGGGGGGCTACTGTCCAGGCCACTGCTCTAAAACGCATCTCAAGCCTGCCCAGGCCTCCCCGTCCCTGATGGCACTGCCCTGGTCCGACTCTTCTGGGGCTCCCACCAGGTGCCTCCCAGTCGGTCGTACTCTACAACCCAACAACCCCATTTCCTGCAGCCTGAGGACTACTGAAAACTATGCCCCCAGCCATGTATCCTCTGCTTAAGGCCCCCAGTGCCTTCTCTGTACCTCTATTTATGTGCAGCTGGCTCTTTCTGACAACTTATGTTTTGGCGTAAGTGGCACCGGCTCAGGAGGGCCCCTAAGTGACTCCTGAGCTCATGTGCTCACAAAGCCCCCTGAACTACTAGGACACCTGGTTTTACTTTATTCTCAACATGAATCCCAACTTGAAAGCATCTTACCTACCTATCTATTCATCCCCCATCCACCTTCACCCACCCATTTGTGAGACTGAAAAAACAGGATTTCTCTCGGTGATGAAAATCTCTGCTGTTTTAAACAAGCCTCAGCATGAGCGGTGGGGCCGTGTTCAGGGCTCTGAACCTCCCACTATCCTCACTGCTGTTTCCTTTCACACTGTCTGGAGGGAAAGCAAAACAAATTGAGATTTTTTTTCTGATTTAAAATCTACAACACTGTCAGACACAAAGACTTGAGCAGCATGCCTTTTACAAATAGGAAATGACTTGTTACAGTTTCTGCTTATGGTGCAAACTATTACCTCGTTGAAAGATGAAAGGTTAAGCTTTTTGGCGATGAACTTCTTCAGATGGAGGACGGTTGCCTGGGCCGAGCAGCGGATCCACTTCCGTTTCAAGCCCCGCAGTTTGCTGCTGTTACATTCCAGACAGATGCTCACCTTCAAGAGAAAGGACATGAGCTGGCAGGCCTCGCCAGGGGCAGCTGACGGGTCACTGTTTGGGGGCTTTCTTAGGTAGCCACTATTCCACTGGATAAGAATGCTGGCCTTTTTGAAATCAGAAACCTGTTTTGACTTCAACATAGCAGAAAAAGAATTTTACTTTAATCATTTTATGCATGTTCTCTTAAAATCTGTATACTATCTGCCATTTTGTGAAAAATAATCTAACACTGTTAATTCTGTCTTATTAACAGAGTACTTTAAAGTAAATCTGAGGCTTATTTGCTTATTGTACTATCTGTGCTAGTTTCTGAGTTAAAATGACAAACGCTGGTGCCCTGTTCACTCCAAAGGCTTTCCGCCGCTGAGACACACACACTCGCCCGCGGGCCATTCTGCACGCTCTGCTGCCTTGATGAGCAGAGACGCGCTGCAGAAACCACAGCAGCAGCGCTGACTGCAAAGTGTGTCAGGGAAGGTTCTACAAAGCAGGTCTTAGAAGAAGACAGCGAGCTCGCCAGAGAGGATTCTAGGCAGAGGAAAGCCATGAGCAAAGGCCCAGAGTCTGAGAGTTCATGGCCGCCTTTTGGGTGATCAACAGCTCAGTGGGATTAGAGAACGTGGTGTGTGACAAGGACTCGAGATAAACCAAGTAAGGTGGTTCTAGGACCATGGGGTGCCCAGCAGTGCAAAAGGGAACCCCCTCACGAGGGAAAAGCCCAGGCTGCACGCACAGGGCTGTGAGAAGAGCCCCCGAGACTCATCGCTTGTCAGCAGGTAGCTCTCCAGAAGCAGCCACACAAAGTGGCACAGTCAGAGCCCCGAATTCAGATAAAAGAATTAACAAAGGAATTAACGGAAATGTGTGTGTGTGTGTGTGTGTAAGAAGGCCTATGAACATAACACGTGATGAATATAGAATAAGCAGGCATAAAAGGGGACCAAAACATATTCACTTCAACTGAAAACTCAGCAGGAGGCTGAACCACAGCATAGTCTGAGCTGAACACAGATCAATTCTGTGAATCTTTGATTTGAGGAAATTACCTAAAAGAGCTAAAGAGACAAAGGTAAATAAAATAACAAAACTGAGGAAATGTCAGAGACATGGACTTGGGCTAGAGTCTAAGACACCTAAGACCTGTAACAGGTGTTCCGAAAGGAAAGGAGGAAATGGGGACAGGCAAAAATCTAAGAAATAATGACAAGGCTCACCCCTGAATGAGGAAAGCCCTCAAATTTAGGAAGCAAAAAAAATCCAAAACAAAAGAAATAGAGGGAAACCTACACCTAGGCAGACATGGTGACTCCTCAGAACACCACGGCCACGGGGAGCGACCAGCAGGGAGGCAGGCTGCGCACAAAGGAGCTGTGGCACCGCGGAAATGGGCCCGCTTTCCCAGGGCACCCAGAGGAAACAGGCAGCTAAGCCATCATTCTAGGGGGTAGAAAGCCACTGGCCAATAAAACCAGAAAAACCAGGAGAGGAAGAAGAGAGACCCTGAATCTGGGAGGAAGAAGGGAGGTGCCGGAGGGAAGGGGAGCATGGGGGTGGGCTCCTGGGCCGGCCTGGGGTGCCCTGGCTGCTTGGGGCTGGAGGACGAGGCGAGCCTGGCGACTAAGTGAGTGGCTGGCAGGGCAGGAGGGCTCACTGGGGAGGCAGTGAGGCCGTTGGGTTTGGGAGAGAGGAAAGGATGCGCTGGCTTTGGACTTTTAACAAATGTAAACATTTATTTTATAATTTTGTAACCACTAAAATAATAAATATGGGATATATAAGTGCCACCCAATTGCCAAATAGAGGCAAAATGAGATTCAGGAAAGCTTATAGATCCAATAGAATGCAAAAAAGGTGGGGGGAGCATAAACAGATAGGAGATGTGCCTAAGGTGGAAAGGAACAAGCCCGCACCTCCCAGGAGCCAAAGTGAGTTGAGATCACTTGTCAGGGAAAGACATTCTGACTTGGTTTTTTAAAAATACCAGCTCTGCGCTGAGAACTGTCACATTTAGGAAAGATATTTAAAAAATTGAACGCCAGGCAAATAAATATTAACAAAAAGTAAGCAGTCATAGCTATGTTAATATTAGATAACACAGGTTTTAAGAAAAAAATCCCCAAGGACGGGAAACATCCTGAACTTGAATGCACGTAGTAATAAGTATAAATTGCTGAATTATAAGAAAGTGACATCCACAGCCACGGCAGGAGACTGAGTACGCTTCTCTGTGAATCACTGAGAGCATCGAGTTCTGCTCCAAACAGCCGCACCCTTTCTCAGGGACACGGCGCAGCCGGCCCCATTCGCAGGCATCACACAGACCAGTCTCTCTGACCACACGCAATGAAACCAGAGATCGACAGACCTGAAAACCCCACCACTGTGTGCTGTGTGTGCGGGGTCTGCTCTGTAGGTGGCCCTCGTGCCCATCAGGAGTGTGGGCCCAAATAAAGGCACGGGCACCCCGACAAAGGGACGCAGAGGCCGTGGTCCCGAGAACAAGGAGCACAACGTGCATGGAGCACTTTCTGCAAGGAGAGGGGAGACAGGAGGGATTGTGTTTGCTTGTGTTCAGTTTGCGTAAACACAGTGGTGAGCTAGGGGGGCCCCAGGGGCAGAAACACAAGAAACTGCTGAGTGCGGCTATGCAGTGACTGCCTTCAGAAGGATGAATGCATCACCTGTTTAAGTACACTAAGTTAAAGGCATGCGTGTAACTTTTTAACAGCTTCATTGAAGTATAATTTATGTATATCTGTTTCAAGTACACAATTCAGCACTTTTTAGTGAACTTTCAGAGTTGTACAGCCACCACCACAATCCAGCGTCAGGCCATTTGTCGCCCTTTGCCAGCCGATCCCAGCATCGCCCCCAGGCTGGCACTGCTCCGACTGGTCTTTTCTGGACATTCCGGTTGAAAGGAATCACGCAGTGTGTGGTCCCTGGCACCTGACCACCTTCACTTAGGAAAGCACGGCTGAGATGCAGCTCACCCTGCTCACTGCTGACCAGTCCTTCTCACTGTCTTGCCAGCTGATGAGTCTTTGGGCTGATCCCAGGCTTGTACATGTTAGGAGCACTGTTCTATGAGCTTCATGTACAAATCTTTGTGTGGATGTATGTTTCCATATACATGTGGGGTAGAACTGCTGGGGTCTCTTTAAGAAATTGCCAGACTGGTCTCCACGGCGGCCGCACCCCTTCACACTCCCACCTGCTGTGCGTACGAGCTTCGGTCTCTCCTCACCCTCGCCAGCACTCCTCACCAGCACCCCTCGGGGCTGCCTTTCACTACAGCTGCCCTAGTGGATGTAAAATGGCTATCTCATAATGGTTTTAATTTGTATTTCCCCAACAACTAATGACACTGAACCTTTTCATCTGATTATTTACCATTTGTATGCTTTCTTTGGTGAAATGTCTACTGAAATCTTTTGTCTATCCTTAATTATCTTCTTACTGAGTTATGAGTTATATATTCTATATACAAGTCCTTTGTCAGAAATATGATTTGCAGTATTTTCCCCAGTCTATGACCTTTTTCTTCTCTCACTGGTGTCCTATGAAAAGCAGCTATTTTTAATTTGGTAAAGTCAATTCATCATTTTTCTTTCTTGGATTGTGCTCTTGGTGTTAGATCTGAGAACTCTAGGTCTAACCCAATGTCCCAAAGGTTTTCTCTTATGTTTCCTTGTATTATATTTTGAGTTGACTCTTATATTTTGAGTTAACTTTTGTATATATGGTACAAGATAAGGACATAAATTCATCTTTTGCATGTAGATGTCCGCCTATTCCAGTGCCATCTGTTGAAAACATATCCTTTCCCCAGTGAAATACCTTGGCTCCTTTGCTGAAAACTAAATGACCATAAATCTAAGGGCTTATTTCTAGACACTAGATAATTCATTCCACTGATTTAAAAGTCTACTTTAATGCCTGTAACACATGCCTTGATTACTGTAGCTTTTTAGTGAGATCTGATGTTGAGAATTTTCAATACTTAAAAAATAACCCATGGATCAATACAGAAATCATAATGAAAATTTAAAAATATTCGGAACCAAATAGTATAGTTGGAAACTATACGAACAACTCAAGAAATTAAAAAGAGCAAAAGACAGGGAGTTCGGAACAACACTTTACAGGAAAGAATGGGGTCATCCCTCTGGGAGGACATAAATATGATATTAGAAATGGAAATGGAGAAATAACTACAGACATGGTAAAGCTGAAAAAATTTTATGTACCAATTTATGCAAAAAAAGTGGAAAACTTATGTAGAAAATTTCCTAGAAAAATGTAACTGATGAACTAAAAAAGAAACAGGAGAAAGAAATATAACTTAAAAAAAATCTTCCTCCCTCCTCCAAAAAAATAACCAAGATCTGATGGCTTTATAGGAAGTTTGATCAAATAGTCAATAAAACTGACAATCTCAATCTTACACAGACTTTACCAGGGAATAAAAAAGTGAAGAAAGGGACTAAAGTTAGCTATGAGATTACATAACCTTGATAGCAAAACTACACAAACACACATGAAAAAGAAAGAGTTTAGACTCATCTCAGTTTAAACATATATACACAATCCTACATAAACATTAGCAAGTTAAATCCAGAAACATATTTTAAAAATCATGATCAAATTCAGTTTATCCAAGGAATGCACAGGATGGTTTAACAGTAGAAAGATGTATTCATGCCACTTATTATAGCAGCATTTAAAGAAGATCAACAGAGGCTGAAAAAGCATCTGATAAAACCCAACGCCGTTCACAGCAAACGCTTGGAAGCCAGGAAAGGAGAGGAGGCTTGGGCTTCATGAGCAAGGGCCAGAGCTGGTGGAGCAGAGACGCTGCCACAACCAGCCCCTGAGCCCTGGCAGTCCCAGCCAGAGCAAGAGAGACAAGACAGGAGACGCCGTCTGCAGAGCGCGGGTGGCACTGGCCGCCTGCAGTCCGAGCTCCCAGTGGGAACTGACCCACCGGGGCAGAGCGTGGCACTGTTTCTCTTAGCTTTGATAAGGACAGAGGACGGGGTATGGTTCCATCAGGTGGGTTAACTCATGGCCCCCTGGGGCAGCCCCCAGGCACGTCTGGCTGTGAGGAATAAGTCTGAGACAACAGGCAGGCCAGGGCCACTGAAGTCATAGGGTCTCACAGAGTCCATTCCTGGAGCAGCCCACAAGGGCAGTCACAAAGCACACTCGAGGGAAGCTATGGCTTCTGTGTGCTGGCCATGAAAGCTCGGCACCCTTGGCCCAGACGTGGTTTACCAACAGGGTCACTTTACAACACATGCTGCTTGGCAATAGACACTACTCCAGGGCAGGTCTGCAGGGGAACAGTGCTGGCAAGGGCACAAGTGGCCATACCCCAGAGAGAGGCCCACGTCCGTGGTGAGCCTCCCCACACACCTGGAATCCACGAGCACTTACAAACGAGAGAATCAGCAAGAGCTCACCATGCCTTCTGAACAGGAAACATCTGCACGAACACAGACTCGGCTTTTGGAGCTTGGCCACAGTTCTGGCAATGGTGCCACCTGCAACAGGAGGGAATGGCCCCCAATGCCCGGCCCTAAGCACTACACCAAGTGGTGACGACAAGCGAGACGACCCAGAGGGCTTGGGTGGCCAGGTCTGTGGATGGGGAGACGAGCTCTGTCAACACTTCACTTTTCCCAAAGTACGTCTGGACTGAGGCAGTGTCTTTCAAGTAAAAGTTCTATCGAGGTCATTCAGAAATGTGGCAAGTTGGGTTAGGGTTAGGGCCACACTTAGCCAAGGTAACTTTGAGGAAGAAAAACAAGGGGGTATACCAGCTTTATCAGACATCACAGCTTCATAGGTAAAGCGATTAAGTGATTGCCATGCAGTAAACTCCTGGTGGTTCTGGCACAAGGGTAGACAGTGGACCATCAGAACAGAGCCAAGCGCATGTGGAAACCCGACCAGGTGTGGGTCTGAGCACCAGGTGAGGGGCACTTGTTAGCGACGGCTGACGAGCCAGCTGGTGGCCCATGGAGGAGACCCCGCATCACACACCCGCCCCCCGCAGCCCAGACCCCCACGTGCACACGTGCACACCACAGCCCTGCGTGCACACACATACACCACATACAGACCTGCCCCCGCTGTACACAAATCACCTGCAGGTGGCTTACAACCTCATTGTAGAAAGCATAACTTCAAAATATTTTACAAGAAAATGTAGGATAACACATATATGACCTTGGGGTTGGAGAACATTTCTTAAGATGCAAAAGAAAACACCGATAAACTTAATTACTTTGAAATTGAAAAATTCTGAATAATGATGATCGACAGCCAGAGAACGGAGGAGGGCACAGGGACACGGGACAAGAGATTCCTGCAAAGTGACTAAGAAACGTCAGAACCCACCAACAGAACAAGCAATTTGTAAGTGAAGGGGCCACAAGGGCCCAGAAGCACGTGGGACGGCTCCCACCGCTCCAGCCCACGGGGACCCGAGGATGCAGACAGCTGCCAGCTGCCACCTCGCTCCAGCTGACTGGTGGTGAGCGCTCTGGGAATGGGGAGCGGGGCCAGGGGACACGGTCTTGTTTAAGTTCAAGGTGATGTACCAGTCAGCACCTAAGTCTCTGAATATTAGAATAAAGAGAATACCAGACAAAAAGCTAACTGTGAGCAAACCACACTGTGCAGCCCCATACGCCGCAGCACCTGCCGCTCGGGTGACACTGTGCACGCTGTTCAGAGCTCAGCACGGCTCAACATGGCAATCAACAATGGCCACACTATGCATCTCAAAAAACGAAAAAACATAACTTTTATTGAAAAGACTGGGCTGCAGAAAGCCCTATGCTCCGCTCCCTGAAGCTTGTGGCTGCACACAGAAAGAGGTATAAACTCAGCGACCAGCCTGGTGGATGGCGCTCTGCCCACCGAGTGTGCAGGCCCGTCCTCCTCCCTGTCTGCCAGAAAGGCCTGCAGGTTTGCTTTCATATGCATCCCAAACTAAGCTCTTGCCATACTGTGCCCCCACCTTGCCTGAGCCACAGAGGTTGCCAGGTCCCCTGTAGCCACCCTGGCCCCTGGTCCTCCCTCCACAGAGCAGCTGCGTCCACCTCCCTAGCCCACTTGGGCTCTGGAGCCCTCAACCCCCCAGCCCCCTGCCCACTCACTTGGCTCCCATCATGCTACCTGTGGGCAGGCTGGCTGAGCCTGAGCAAAGGGCTCCCTGCCTGCTGCCCCCTCACTCCTAGGGGTCCTGCTCGCATAGCCCTGAGAGCCCTTGCTGGACGGCCCTGTCCCACCTCCCACTGAGCTCCAGCTTGCAGAGTTCCCCTGCAGATGGCTGCCTGCCCCTCGGCTCACCAGCAGTGAGAGCCAGAGCCACCCTGACCTTTTCACACCATCCCAGAGGCTGAGGTCCCCTCGGGCAGATTGACGACGGCTCCCCTCTGGGGCCCAGACACCTCACCCAGCTGTGGTGGGATCAGCGTGGATTCCCTGGCGAGCAATGAGGGAACATGCAACACTGACTAGCAGAATCACAGCTCTCACACGGCCCTCCCTTGAGGCTGTCAGGCTGGGCCCACCTATTCTTGTTTGCTTTAGTGACTCACCAGGTCACCCGGCAGCAGCGGGCCCATGGGCAGAGGAACCTGCCCCAGACAGAACAGGGCTAGGGAGACGGCAGGGTGCTGGCATCTAGGTGGTTGACCTGACACACAGTACAGTGTGACCATGGACGAACTGACTGGTTCCTAACGCTGGGGATATATTTGGAACGGCCCAGACAATAGGTGCCATGAGGTGCTCTGAACACATGGGTGAGATGGACTGATGGCACACCGAGGACAAGACAGAGGCCTGAGAAGAGGCCTGGGGGATGGTGGAAGCAGATGTGAGGTGTTGGGGGGGCCCCTGGCCCTGGGGGGCCTGGCTGGGGAAAGAGGCTGTACAGCAGTCACTCAGGACCCCTACCCCCAAACTGCCTGTTCAAACATCAACACTCCCACCCCAAGTCATGAGGACTTGCTGCCTGGGCACAGGAAGGAAGGAGCTGGAAGGTGCTCAGAGATGCCACCACTGTGTGTCCATAAAACCTGCTCCAGAGATGGAGGCAGACTCTGGACAGAGTTTTCTGGAATGAAACCCACCAACGTCTTTCGTTAAAGAAACAACAAAACCACTCGTGACAGAATGGGAACAGCTGTGAGCCCACCAGTGACATGATGCAAAGATGTGGGGGTCGTAAAGGAGGGGGTGGTGGGCCCCGGAGTTAGAGAGGAGATGACATTTCCCACACAGAAGGCAGGCCAGAGTCTCTGTGCAGGAGTGGGACCCCAAATGACAGGAATAATGGAAGAGACAGAGTCCCAGAAATCTCTGAACCCCCAGGAGGTGAATGCATTAAGAAGCATTCCTGCAGGGTGAGCTGTCTTACGTGTGAGCATAAACACACATGGAAACCTGAGGAAACCAACAGCCCAACGCCTGCACTTCGTTCCTCACCTCTTTTGATCTAGAAAACACTCCATGGGGGCTTGCTGGGCACTTTCTGCCATGGTTCTGTGAACACACAAGTTCCAAAACGGGGGGAAAACACAACTCACCTCCGCAGGAAAGGGAACCAGTCTGTGCGGGGAACTTTTGAGGAAATGCCTCCTGTAATTAGGGAAATGGGTGCTGCCTAGGGCCGCATCTTCGAGCACCTGCTACTGCCGCCTGCATCTCAGTACTTCCCCGAACTTTCCCTCCTTGCTGGGAAACATGGTGGACCAGTCACACTGGAAGCCTGGTCCTTGGGTGGGTCTCACCAGGCAGTGCTAGGGAACAGGGTGGAGGCAGGGGGCAGGGCATGCACACCACTCAGATGGAAGCAGCAGTGGTCACAGGGTGCTTTGAGGAGATCCTGGGATTCCTGTGGGAATGAAACCCTACAGCTGCCGCCCAGCTGCAGCTCGAGAATGGCCAGAGTCATGGGCATCACACGTTGCCTCCAGACACAAGAGGGCATGGGTGGGACTCCCAGGCCCAGCAGCAGACCTAGGGGTTGATGCTTACACCTGCCTCACCTGTGTTTCTTTCCCTTTTTAATGCTTAGTGTTAAAAGTGCACAATTCGGTCAGTTCATCTAAGTGACATGTGAAGGGTTTGTCTTTAAATTATGAAGTTACTTTGAATTTAGAATTCTGTAACAAGCCAAATTATCATTCAAGCAACAGGGGAAAACAAAGCCTATCTTGACAAGCAGGAGCTCCGAAGGGTCACCAATCATGCACCCTCTTGAAAAGAACGATGGAACATGCTCCCCACCCTCCAGGGAAGCCAACGGAAAGAGTCCCCCTCACAGTATGTGCAAAAGCCCACAAAAGCCCGTACCACCTGTTCAGTCACAACCATTGACATTGTGCCAAAACTTTAATAAAATTATTAGTCAATAGTTCTTAGAATAAAAGTAGTGTAAACTAAGATTAAAAATTACCAACAAAGATCTGGAACAAAACTTTGGAACAGTTAAGTTTGGAAGGTGGGGAGGAGAGTTAGGAGCAAACAATGGTCTTGTTCTACGAAGACAGAGATGCTGATTAGTTCTACAATTGACACAAAATGTATATTTAAACATGTCTGAAAATTTAAGAGCAGCTAATAGAGGAATGAAAAGAGAAAGTGACATTTCCAAACTGCTAGAAGAGAAAAAGGAAAGAAACAGCAAACTCAGATGGGAGGTCCCTGGGAGGGGTGGGGCCTGTGCCGCCGGGAGCTGGCCGGCTTCTGGTCACAGCCCTGGATGCAGAGGACAGGGCCATGCATGCCGTGAGGCCATTACAGAGACCAAGGACCACAGACGAAGGTTTAGCTCGAGAGGTGAGAAAAAAATGTTTCAAGGAAACTGAACAGTTGATCCATTAAAACCAAAAACTGGCTCTTTTGAAAGCAAGTAATGAACAGACAAATCTTTAGCATGTCCTGGGATAAAAAGAAAAGGCAAAAATTAGAACAAATAGCAGACAAACCATGATAAGTGGGTGAGTGCTCTCAGCTCTGGGCTGGAGAGGCCGGGTCAGGCCCTTCAGGGTCAGGAAACTGCTCTCAGTTGCTCCCTAAGCAGACACTGCAGCAGGCGGGACCTGGCTGAGCACGCTGTGCAAGGTGACCACACCCGGAGGACGTGTGAGCGTGGCCCAGAAACGGGTGCTCAAAAGGCCGCTGATCAGCCACCCATCGTACCATATGTGTCCACACAGACACATAATTAGCCTAATTAATGCTCACAGTAATTTATCAACAATACGTGAAGTACATAAACCGAAAAGTTATGGTTGCATTCTTGAACCCAAACCACACTATTTTAATAATGTCTTCAATAAACAGGTATACACGTGTATGTGTATATATATTTGTATGTGTACTTTATTTTTTAAATATGCTACAGCAGAATATATGTGGTGATATGTGAATGCACATGTGTGTGTGTGATACACACTATAATGTCCTGGTGCAGCCAATCCCCTTGTTTTTGTGGCTGTCTTGAGTGTTTCCTTTGCTAATGAACTTCAGAAGCGGCTGGTTAAATTTCATAGTAAGTGGTTAAAATCAAAACCACTGAGATTAATTTGGGGACACCGGACATTAAACATTAGTCTTTCCTCCAGGACACTCGTTACTCAGGTGTTTCTCTCATGCTGCCCCATGGGTTATGTCTTCAGTTAGGTGTCATCCAGCTCTCTCAGGGTATTTTAAAGTCTTTATGAGCTATGTGAATAAGCGCCCTCATAACCTACTGATTATTATATACTGATCTTATCCCCTTAATGAGCACCAATTAACTCTAAGTTTCCCAACTGTGTGCCCTAGAGGTGACTTCAGACAACTTGTTGGGCGACAGTCGTAACGGGCATTTTGTTTCTGACTGATGGCTGCTGCAGTTTGCAAGGTGACTTACTCTACTGAAAAGACACACAATGTGATCCAATTCTTTTACAGCATCTGTGATTAGCTTCTCTTTCAATAGGATAATGTAGTAAATCACAAACAGATGTCTCAGTGTCACACTCTTTTCTTTTAATGCACCATTAGGTCCATTTTCCCTTACATGGCATTTGCCCATGCACAGAAAAGCATGAAAACACTGCAGTGCGTGAACATGGGAGCGAGTAGTCGGGGAAAACCCTCACCTGCTCATCACTCCTGTGGTAGTCATTGTCCTCTTCCGGCTTCTCTTCTGCTGTTTCTTTACTCAAACTGTCATCTGCTTTGGTTTCACCTTTTAAAAAAGCATAAAATACTGTATTAAAAAATCTAAAACATTGAGACAGTATTTTTTTTAACTCTGTAGTATAGTTAAAATGCTATAAAGATTTATTCTAAAAGGAGAGTTTGCACCCAAAGAGCATGAGTCAGAGACGAGCTGGCAGACAAAGTGTCTAGTAAGGTGCCTCATTCCTTAACATGCAGGAGCGGCCAGGAAGCTGCAGGCAGCTGGGCAGGGCATGGAGCAGCCCCCCAGAGCTGTGCAAGGTGACTACATCGCCCCCTGTTCACTAATGTGGGCTCTCGCAACCTTTACTGCTCCAACAGCACATTTAAAAGCCAGGCTTCGCCTCAGCTGAGGCAGTGGGGACAGGTCCTGGCATCCCAAAACATATCCCTAACTGCCTCCCCAGGGCCTGTGATGTTAGCTGTCAGCTCCACCTTCCTAGGGGGACAGCCAGGCCCTCTCCTTTCTTCTCAGATTGTCAGAAATATAGGGCACTCTAGAAATTTCTTAGGAATTTGTGAGGTACACTAGAAAAATAGCACAGTATCAAGAATTGAACACTCTGTTAGGGTAGGTAGATTTTTAAATACCAGCAATTTTACACGGCAGCCAGTGTCATTTTGCCATTCCACAAGAAAACAAACAAAACGAAAGGGTCTTCAGAAGCCCACCTTCCACACCATCCACATACTGCACCCCACCTTCCTGCAGTTTGGAGGGCCCCCCTGTGCTTCCCTCACGTCACCCACCATGTGGCACCCTCTGTCCATGACCCTCAATTCTCAGATCTGCCCCATTTTCCCATCACCAGAAGTGATGACAACCCTCTGAATTCCCACACAGGCCCTGTGTCCCCCACAGCCGCCCAGCACCACAGACGGCCTCTTCCATGAACTCCCAAGCTCCCCATCACCACACTGATGCTTACTCACCATTCCGATGGGAATCTAAGTGTTGCTTTGCAGAGCAAGTCTCCCCCTTGATGTCTCCAGGCACTTCCATGCCTAATTTGTGGTAGAATTCCCTCTGTTTTCTCATTTCCGCTATTAAAAATTAACATATAATCTTTAATCTAAAGTAGATAATGAATGACATTAAAGATCTGTTCACTGGGGATTAACGAGGGCGGCGTGAGAGGTGAGACAGAGGCTTCCTCCTAAAACCGCATATAATATGAAAATATAACTAATACAACTACTCTTGAAAGAGCAACAGGAAAGAGGATTGCAACAAACTGCATACACCTGGAGACAAGAGCAGCCCTGATGGAAAAGGGTAACGTACTAAAGCTGTGGTCCTGCAGGATCCAAGCCCTTCCCCCACCTCAGTTCACAAGCAGGAGGAAGAGGAACGGAGCAGGGAAGGAGTGGAGATCTGGGACTGCTGAATACCTCACTCTGGAGATCTGCTCTGGGAGCACAAACCCACATTCCATGGTGCTTGCATGATACTCTCATAATTAGGGGGTTGGAAAGCTAAGACAGGCAGAATTCCTGGAGAGACTAATAGTCCAGCAGCTTGTGGAAAGCAGGGATCCATATCCAGCTGCTCTGGGTCAAAAGAAAGGCGGGCAGTCTGAGAGACTTCCTAACAAAGAAGCCCTTAGTGAGAGGGCTGCTAAGGGGGCAAGGATTGCACAGAGCTTACTGCTCAGGAGAAAGGACAGGTAGACAAAATTGTCCGGGTGCACTCTGCCCAGCAGATTGGGAGTTTTCACGATCATCAGGTGCTCCAGCTCCCTGGCTGCCTACAAGCTCCAAGAACCCCTTCTGTGACAGGCAGACTAGTGCGCCTTTCTCCTGGCCAGTCCCCCTGGCTTGCACACCAGCAAATCCTACCCTGGCGTTAGGCCAGCCAGAGGGAAGATTTGTCTACAGCAACTAAAAACGCAAAGCACAGAGACTTATACCTGTGTGCTCGGCCCACTGGTTCAGGCACTGGAGACAGGCATAGCAGCCAGGAACCAGGAAACACCTCTTTCCTCACCAAAGGCACCAATACCACTCCCCTACAATCCCCAACATTGCTTCAGGGGCTGAGCAGCTCCAGAGAGTAGAGCTTCTGGGCACTAGAGGGCGCCATACACAAATATGAAATGCCAAAGGAACCTGGTCCAAAGTAAAATTATAAATACAACTCCTGAGAAAGATTTAAATGATATTGACCTCATGACTCCCTGAAAGGGAGTTCAAAATAAAAATCATTAACATGCTCATGGAGGTACGGAAAGATATTCAAGAACTCAGGAATGAATTACGGTCGGAGATCCAATCATTGAAGGCACAATGGATGGTATTAAAAGCAGATTGGATATGGTGGAGGAGACGATAAATGAAATAGAAACTAGAGAAGAGGCATACAAAGAAGCTGAGGCACAGAGAGAAAAAAGGATCTCTAAGAATAAAAGAATATTGAGAGAACTGTGTGACCAATCCAAACGGAACACTATTCGCATTATAGGGGTACCAGAAGAAGAAGAGAGAGAAAAAGGGATAGAAGGTGTCTTTGAGGAGGTGATTGCTGAAAACTTCCCCAATCTGGGGAAGGAGACAGTCTCTCAGGACACGGAGGTGCGCAGATATCCCAACACAAGGGACCCAAGGAAGACAACAGCAAGACATATAGAAATTAAAATGTCAAAGATCAAGGATAAGGACAGACTATTAAAAGCAGCCAGAGAGAGAAACAAGATCACATACAAAGGAAAGCCCATCAAGCTATCATCAGACTTCTCAACAGAAACCTTACAGGCCAGAAGGGTGTGGCATGATGTATTTAATGCAATGAAGCAGAAGGGCCTTGAACCAAGATTACTTTATCGGGCAGGCAAGATTATCATTTAAATTTGAAGGAGGGATTAAACAATTCCCAGATAAGCAAAAGCTGAGAGAATTTACCTCCCACAAACCATCTCTACAGTGTATTTTGGAGGGACTGCTATAGATGGAAGTGTTCCTACGGTTTAATAGCTGTCACCAGAGGTAATAAAACCACAGTAAAGAAAGTAGAACAGCTAATTACTAAGAAAATGCAAAATTAAATTAACTATCCCCAAAGTCAATCAAGGGATAGACAAACAGTATAGAATATGATACCTAATATATAAAGAATGGAGGAGGAAGAAAAAGGAGGAGGGAAAAAAAGAACCTTTACGGTGTGTTTGTAATAGCATATTAAGTCAGTTGTTAGACTCTTAGAAAATAGGAAAGTTAACCTTGAACCTTTGGTAACCACAAATCTGAAGCCTGCAATGCCAATAGGTGCATACCTTTCCATAATCACCCTAAATGTAAAAGGACTGAATGCACCAATCAAAAGACACAGAGTCACTGAATGGATAAACAAACAAAACCCATCTATATGCTGCCTTCAAGAGACTCACTTTAAACCCAAAGACGTACACAGACTAAAAGTGAAGGAATTGAGAAAGACATTTCATGCAACTAATAGGGAGAAAAAAGCAGGAGTTGCAGTACTTAGACAACATAGACTTCAAAACAAAGAAAGTCACAAGAGACAAAGAAGGACATTACATAATGATAAAAGGGTCAATCCAACAAGAAGATATAACCATTATAAATATCGATGCACACAACACAGGAGCTCCTACATATGTGAAACAAATACTAACAGAATTAAAGGGGGAAATAGAATGCAATGCATTCATTCTAGGAGACTTCAACACACCACTCACTCTGAAGGACAGATCAGCCAGACAGAAAATGAGTAGGGAGACAGAGGCACTGAACAACACATTAGAACAGATGGATCTAACAGACATCTACAGAACTCTACACCCAAAAGCAGCAGAATACACATTCTTCTCAAGTGCACATGGAACACTTTCAAGAATAGATCATATACTAGGCCAAAAATAGAGCCTTGGTAAATTCAAAAAGACTGAAATTGTACCAACCAGCTTCTCAGACCACAAAGGAATGAAACTAGAAATGAATTACGCAAAGAAAATGAAAAATCCCACAAACACATGGAGGCTTAATAACATGCTCCTAAATAATCAATGGATCAATGATCAAATAAAAACAGAGATCAAGGAATATATGGAGACAAATGACAACAATAATACAACACCGCAAAATCTGTGGGACACAGTGAAGGCTGTGCTAAGAAGAAAGTATGCTGCAATACAGGCCTACCTCAGGAAAGAAGAACATTCCCATATGAGCAGTCTAAACTCACAACTAACAAAACTAGAAAAAGAAGAACAAATGAGACCCAAAGTCAGTAGAAGGAGGGACATAATAAAGATTAGAGCAGAAATAAATAAAATCGAGAAGAATAATACAATAGAAAGGATCAACAAAAGCAAGAGCTGGTTCTTCAAGAAAATAAACAACATAGATAAACCCCTAGCCAGACTTATCAAGAAAAAAATAGTCTACTCACATAAACAGAATCAGAAATGAGAAAGGAAAAATCACTACGGACACCACAGAAATACAAAGAACTATTAGAGAATACTATGAAAAATTATATGCTAACAAACTGGATAACCTAGGAATGGACAACTTTCTAGAAAAATACAACCTTCCAAGGCTGACCCAGAAAGAAAAAGAATATCGGAACAGACCAATTACCAGCAACGAAATTGAACTGGTAATCAAAAATCTACCTAAGAACAAAATACCTGGACCAGATGGCTTCACTGCTGAATTTTATCAAACATTTAGTGAAGACCTAATACCCATCCTCCTTAAAGTTTTCCAAAGAGTAGAAGAGGGAATACTTCCAAAGTCATTCTATGAGGCGAGCATCACTCTGATACCAAAACCAGGCAAAGACACCACAAAAAAAGAAAAATACAGACCAATATCCCTGATGAACATAGACACGAAAATACTCAACAAAATATTAGTAAACCGAATTCAAAAGTACATCAAAAGGATCATCCAACATGATCAAGTAGGATTCATCCCAGGGATGCAAGGATGGTACAACATTTGAAAATCTATCAACATCATCCACCACATCAACAAAAAGGACAAAAACCACATGATCATCTCCATAGATGCTGAAAAAGCATTTGACAAAATTCAACATCCATTCATGATAAAAACTCTCAACAAAATGGGTATAGAGGGAAAGTACCTCAACATCATAAAGGCTATATATGACAAACCCACAGCCAACATCATACTTAACAGCGAGAAGCTGAAAGCTTTTCCTTTAAGATCGGGAACAAGACAAGGGTGCCCACTCTCCCCACTTCTATTCAACATAGAACTGGAGGTCCTAGCCACGGCAATCAGACAACACAAAGAAATAAAAGGCATCCAGATTGGCAGGGAAGAAGTTAAACTGTCCCTGTTTGCATATGACATGATACTGTACATAAAAAACCCTATGAATCCACTCCAAACACTACTAGATCTAATATCTCAATTCAGCAAAGTTTTGGGATACAAAATTAATGCGCAGAAATCTATGGCATTCCTATACACTAACAATAACCTACCAGAGAGAGAAATCAGGAAAACAATTCCATTCAAAGTTGCATCAAAAAGAATAAAATACGTAGGAATAAACCTAACCAAGGAAGTGAAAGACCTATACTCTGAAAACTACAAGACACTCATGAGAGAAATTAAAGAAAACCAATAAATGGAAACACATCCCATGCTCATGGATAGGAAGAATTAATATTGTCAAAATGGTCATCCTGCCTAAAGCAATCTACAGATTCAATGCAATTCCTATCAAAATACCAACAGCATTTTTCAATGAACTAGAGAAAATCATTCTAAAATTCATATGGAACCACAAAAGACCCCGAATAGCCAAAGCAATCCTGAGAAGGTAGAATAAAGCTGGGGGGATTATGCTCCCCAACTTCAAGCTTTACTACAAAGCCACAGTACTCAACACAATTTGGTACTGGCACAAGAACAGACCCATAGACCAATGTAACAGACTAGAGAGCCCTGATATAAACCCAACCATATATGGTCAATCAATATATGATAAAGGAGCCATGGACATACAATGGGGAAATGACAGCCTCTTCAACAGCTGGTGTTGGCAAAACTGGACAGCTACATGCAAGAGAATGAAACTGGATTATTGTTTAACCCAATACACAAAAGTAAACTTGAAATGGATCAAGGACCTGAATGTAAGTCATGAAACCATAAACCTCTTAGAAGACAACATAGGCAAAAATCTCCTGAATATAAACATGAACAACTTCTGCCTGAACGCATCTCCTCATGCAAGGGAAACAAAAGCAAAAATGAACTCATGGGACTACATCAAACTAAAAAGTTTCTGTATAGCAAAGGACACCATCAACAGAACAAAAAGGCATCCTACAGTATGGGAGAATATATTTGTAAATGACATATCTGACAAGGGGTTAACACCCAAAATATATAAAGAACTTACACGCCTCTACACCCAAAAAGCAAATAACCCTATGAAAAAATGGGCAGAGGATATGAAGAGACAGTTCTCCAAAGAAGAAATTCAGATGGACAACAGACACATGAAAAGATGCTCCACATCACTAATCATCAGGGAAATGCAAATTAAAACTACAATGAGATATCACCTCACACGAGCGAGGATGGCCACCATCCAAAAGACTAAGAACAACAAATGCTGGCGTGGATGCAGAGAAAGGGGAACCCTCCTACACTGCTGGTGGGAATGTAAGCTAGTTCCACCATTGTGGAAAGCAATATGGAGGTTCCTCAAAAAACTAGAAATACAAATACCATTTGACCTGGGAATCCCACTCTTTGGAATTTACCCAAAGAATACAACTTCTCAGATTTAAAAAGACATATGCACCCCTATGTTTACTGCAGCACATTTTACAATTGCCAAGATATGGAAGCAACCTAAGTGTCCATCAGTAGGTGAATGGATAAGGAAGATGTGGTACATATACACAATGCAATACTATTCAGCCATAAGAAGGAAACAAATCCTGCCATTTGCAACAACATGGATGGAGCTGGAGGATATTATGCTCAGTGAAATAAGCCAGGTGGAGAAAGACTAGTGCCAAATGATTTCCCTCATTTGTGGAGTATAAGAACGAAGCAAAACTGAAGGAACAAAATAGCAGGAGACTCAGAGACTCCAAGAAGGATCTAGTGGTTACCAAAGGGGAGGGGTGTGGGAGGGCAGGTGGGAGGGTGGGAGAAGGGGATTGAGGGGTATTATGTTTAGTACACATGGTGTGGGGAATCACGGGGAAAACAGTGTAGCACAGAGAAGGCAAACAGTGAATCTGTGTCATCTTACTACACAGATGGACAGTGACTGAACTGGGGTATAGGTGGGGACTTGATAATATGGGTAAATGTAGTAACCACATTGTTTTTTCATGTGATACCTTCATAAGAGTGTATATCAATAATACCTTAATAAAAAAAAAAGATCTGTTCACAAGCATCATATGCAGGAAATGACAGAGCAGATCACAAAGATGTGATGAAGAGGCAGGAGGCATCGTGAGCCCCAGACAGCGGGTAGGGCCTGGACCGGCCGGTGCCGCCCCCCGGCTCGCCAAGCCCCACCAGTGCCCAGTGCGAACCAACTGCCAGAGACCGGGCAGGGCGAGAGGGGCCTCCCCAGACTCAACCTGCCGTCCTCGGCCCTCGGCCACCATGCCCTGGGGTATGCTGGTGGTCAGCGCACATTCAAGGAGGCTCCTTGGCAGCGCATCCAACCCAGACTGCTGGCTCTCCTGGTGTCCCTTCGCAGCCACTCTGGACCCTCCAAGCCCAAAGAGGACATCAAGGGGCCACAAAGAAGCTCTCATTCGCCTAAGGGAAGGGTGAGGGCAGCCCGTGCCAGGCTCCCCTGCTCGTACCTGCAGGGTGGGCGCCTCAGTGGTTCATGGACAACTGGGTGTGTCTGATGGGTAGAGTGTCCCCTGATGTCCATGGCTAGCCATCGCAGCTCACCTAGATCCTGCAGGGGGAGATGCCCCCAAAGAGCAAGGTCTCCCTGCTGCCTGGCGCCCTTAGCACTAATGTCCAACAGGGCCCCTGCCTGGTGGTCAGCATGCCAGCCCCCACTGGCTGTACCACAGGTTCTCCAAGCAGAGTGGGGGCTGAACAGGTGGCGAGAGAACAGCAGGACCTGGCTGAACCTTGCACACTCCAGAAGACCAGTCTGAGACACGAGGCAGCGACTGGCCAACTTTTATCAGGAGTCCCACCCTTGTGACTCTAAAGCTCACGTTCAGATAATGAAGTGACCCATCACTGCCCAAAGGCCACACAGCAGGTACCAAAGAAAATCAGCTCAGACCAATGACCTGTGCATCACTATGAGAACATCTGTTTGCAGCTGGCCCACTCGCATGTCACTGCACTCTGCACCCTCATGCCTGTCTCCCTGACAAACCACGAACTCTGAGAGAGCCAGGATCACCAGTTGGGCCCTCCTGGACCCACCCAGACACTTCAAAACACCCAAATGTGCAGGAAGGGGCAGATGCCTGGGGCAACAGGCGCAGAGGGAAACACAGACACCCCCCGACTGCACGATGAGTGTGGGCAGCTGAGGAACCAACTCGGTGAGGTGCCAGACCAGAGTCCCCCAGAGAACCTGGGATGAGCTTGCAAAGAAATGCTTACATTAAATAGTCAGATAAGAGCTGGTTGGGCATGAAGGCCTAAAATGCACGACTGTGGGTGCAAGATGGTTCCTACCAGGATCTCGGAAGATGTGATGGTCTTCCACCTAACAACTTGAAATGCCTTGCTCCAATTCCCATTTAAAAATCTTCACTCACCAAAGCAACAGTGCTCAATGTCAGGAACATATGGGTGTAGAAATGTTACCTAGGCAACTTTTCAAAAATGCAACTTAGCCATATGTGAAAAGTGTTTAAAAACTTAACTGCTGACCCCAAAATTCCTCTGCTGGGAATAACCAGGTAAGTGATCAAGGAGGTGTGAATGCAGGTAGTCACTGGGGCTTATTTACAACACTGTAACAAGGGACAACTAAAATACTAAGTGTCCCATGGTCTGGGTCCACCAGAGGGGTCCACGCCCCTGCCACGCACCCCACCCTCTGCTCCAGCAGACACTTCCAGCTGAGGCCAACAGGGCCTCAGACCCTTCGCAACCCTGCATTCACAATACCACAGCACTCGCCACTCACTGAGCTGACACACAGGATAAAGTAACTCACTGGCTACCCGGGTTAGAGTGCAGATCATTTACTCAGTGAAAGACTCTGCAGCCACCAGAAAAAGATGATATGGATCTCAGTGACATGAAGCTCCACAATATATTGTTACAAGAAAGGTCACAATATGTGGTAGGTATACTGTGATCTTGTTTTTTGTAAAAATTAGAAGTTGACACAGGATGCTATGCAAGTTGAAGGAAGACAGGAGAGGCTGGCAGACGTGACGCTGCCCTGGTGGCTGGCCCAGCTGGGGATGCGTCACAGGGACTGGGTGACCTGCTGCTGGAGCAGCTCAACAAAACCCACTGTGCATCCTGACACCCTCTGAGCATCTCGGCCTGAGAACCCACAGGGCCACTGCTGAGCTCAGCTCCCAAGGAGACCAGCTGCTCCTCGCCACCTAGACACAACACCAACGCCCCATCGAGACCCAGCCTGGGGCTGCCAAATGCATCCATCAGAGGCAGAATAAATATTTGGGACCATGTGAACTCAGTGGCAAAACTGAGATACTACATAGGTGCTTACATAACAGGAGAGAAAACGAATTTTTGTTGGTGAAACATACATATAAAACACACATGAGTGTATGTCTCAGTCATGTTCTCATCATTTTGAACAAACCACCATACCATTAGACAAAGGAAAACAAGTCTTACTTTATCCTCACTCCTTCTCTGATGCTCCTTTGTTCTTGGATCTGAGTTTCTGATCTGTATCACTTTCCTTCTCTCTCAGCTTTTAACATTTCTTACAAGGCAGGTCTACTGTCAATGAACTCCCTCCATCTCTGAGAAAGTCTTTATTTTCCCTTCACTTTGGAGGGTAGTTTCACAGGGTACAGAACTCTGGGTTGTGTTTTCTCTTTGAACAGTTAGCTGGAGCCTACGTTTCCGGGACCTCTCCAGTGTCCGACATTCAACTGGGGAGTGCCAGTCATTCCTGGTTCGGTTGCTCCTCTGTCTCCCCCCAAACCCCCCACTGCTGGTGCTACCCTCACGTGTATTACGCCTTCTGCACCTATCCCATGGCCTCTGGATGTTCTGTTTGAGTTTTTGTTTTGTTTTAAAGCTATGTGCTCCTTGATGTTTGGTTTTGGAGGTTTCTATTGTGCATGCTCACCCTTGCATTCTCTCCCAGCTGCATCTAGCCCCAAAGCCCACCAAAGGCGTTCTTCATTTCTGCCCAGTGACTTCAGTCTGCTTGCTTTCTGTCTCTCAGGGGCTCCATCTCTCCGCTCACCCTGCCCATCTGTTCTAGCACACTGCCTCCTTTACCCAGTAGCTCTTACATATGAGTCACAGCCGTCTTAAGTTCTGGTCTGACAATTCCAACATCCTGGCCACACCTGTTTTTGATGCTTGCCCCGTCTCCTCAGTTATTTTCCTGCCTTTTGCCCCTACGTAACTTTCTCTAGCTGGTGGGACACGATGTGCCCGGTAAAAGGAGCCGCTGTGCACAGGCTCTTGCTCTCTGGTGAGCGGTGGGGAGGGAAGCATTCTCCAGTCCTGTGACGAGGTCTCCATCTTTCCAGAAGCCTATGCCCAGAAGGGGAACACTGGTGAGTCTCAGGAGTGGCCGAAGTGTGCCTGCCCCCTGGTCAGGCAGGCCCTGATAATCCAGTAGAGAGGCTCTGTGAATGCTTCCCATCCTTGTCACAGAGGACAGTGCTCTGGGTGTTTCAGATGGCTCTCTTTCCCTCCTGCTGCCAGAAACATGAGAGGATCTTTCTGCTCCTTACTGAGAGAACTTGGTCAAGCTCCTAGAGGTGAGACTCACAGAAGCGTGGGCCCCATCACTGGGTCTCCCTGAGGTTCTTGACTCTTACATGTGCCCACCCCTACAGAGATCCCAGGTCAGGTTTCCTGCCCCAGCTTCTGACTCTTCCACCACAGGACTGTGGTCTACCCCGCATCTTCCCTTATGATCCAAAAAGAGTTGTTCATTTATCAGATGGTCCAGCATTTTACTTGTTGTTAGGGTGGAGTGGTAACCTCTGTGCTTCTTACATGCAGAACAGGAAACCAGAAGTCACAAAATTCAAAGTATGGCAATAAACATTGAGTATAATTTTTTGTAATACTAATGAGAGCAAACACCTTCGGGGGCTAACGCTGTTGAACTGGGGTTAAAAGTCAGGGCTCCTTATCACCAGAATTCATCACATGTTCTGTGATGAGATTTTATGTACTTCATTCTTGGATTTGTCTTTTCACACAGAAATACAGACATCAGTTCACAAGCAAATGGTTTTATTTGAGTGCAGTCATCAAGAAGCATCTGTAGATTCTAGCAGGTTCTTCTCTGTGTCATGGGTCACTCTGCAGATCAGTCACTTTGCACTAAAGGTTAGAGAGAAGCTCAACTGCAGTTAAATGGGTTCCGAAATATGGAAACTGCCTTTGCACCTGCTTCAAGGCCCCAAAACCCCCACTGGACCTGTAGCTCGATCTCAGAAAACCAACCTGTAGCAAGTCTTGCTTCTCCTAACTTCTGCCAGCATGGGATGCCTGGAAAGCAGCTTGGTGTTACTTCTGATTCAAGACACGTTAGTCATTGCTAAAATGACTTTATTGCATTTTAGGTTTTGTACAAGTACTGTTTTTCCTCATGATGTTAGGCTGAATTCACTAAGAAACATTGTCAGATCTTCAGTGAACAATAATTTCCAAACCATTCAGTGTTTGACATAGTAGCTAAAGGTGCTTTTTATTCAGAAAAACTTCAATCTGCCCTTAGCTAAAGAATAAATAAATAAAAAGCACACAAAAAACCTTTACCATTGCTAAGCACTGAAATGCTGTATGGTAGGGAAAATCAGGGTGTTCATCTTCTAATTCTGACAAAGATTCATACAACTGATGACGGTTACATTTGAAGAGCAAATGAAGTCTACCATTGACCCTACTGGTTCAGTCACATCTGAAAAATTCAAGTATTTTCTGCAAAGTACCTGCTGATGAATAATACAATGAAACTGAAAACACCTCACATTTTCAAGAGCTTGGTTTATTTCTCATTAAACATTCTCCGGATCCACACATATTTTTACCACCATTGACTGTAACACATCTTTGTGGATTCCACTTCAGGTTGTATTGAATTAGATTTTCTCACCTGCTTTGGAAATACTGTCACCTGTGGCTATTCTGTGCAGACTGTTTGGAGACGCTAGCCCTCCCGCCACTTCAAAGTCCCTGATAAACAGCAACAGAGCAGAACTAGTAACATCAGGAGTCAAGGAAGCCTCCCCAAAGTCATCTGCCTTGTCTTTTATTTGACTATTGCTGTCGCTTCCCAAAGACTCAGCTCACCAAGGAGCTAGTCTCACTTGGAGGCTAATGGTCTTACACAAACTCATTTTCTCTGTACATATTGCTTCAGATGCTACAGTCAAACACGACTTGATTAACTTATCATTACTAAATGGCTGCCTTGTTTGGCTAAAAATTAGCCAGTGAGAAACTCACTTTGACTGTGGCTTTATATTCATCGTACACTTTTGTGAAGAAATTCTGCTGTTGTGAACTGTTCTGTTTTGATTTTAAATTCTTTCTAAATGTTGCTTTCTTGTAAGTTGAGAATATTGTGTGAGTGTTTAGTCTGGTCATACTAATACATATCATATTCTTTTATTTCAGTACATCTATAGAGTCACTGCATAAGAAACATGATGCTTTGCCAACTAATAATGGCAATTCAATAACTATCTATTCACTGTGGCCTAAAAGTGCAACATTTGTAGTCAATGCTTCTCTTTTCCCTTTTTTAACATTATGGGCATCTACTGGCAATAAAAAAACATCTCAACAGCAACACACACAGCTCCTGAAACGCTGTCGAGTCACAGCTGTGCTGATGAGAGCTATAGTGTGCTGAACAGGGCAAAGCGACAAGAGTGTCCACGTGGCTGGCGGACACTCAGCTGCCGCCGTGGTGAGTTCTGTTCCAATGAAACTACTCATGGACGATAGAATTTCAACTAACAAAATTTCCACATATCACAAATATTCTTCTGCTTTTGAGTTTTTTCAACTCCTGCAAAGTAAATCCTTTCATTCAGAAAGACTGGAAGAAGGAGACTAAAAGTTTTTAATCTCTAAAAATGGTGATATGGGAGGAGTTTAAATGCACAAAAATTAGAGTGTGAAATGTACACTCATGGAATATGATTTCATCCAAAATTATATTTGATAAATAAGCATGCATTCCAGAGGGTTTGCATTAACACTTGGGTAGAAACGCAAATGTTAAATATTTGTAGAAATTTATCCTGCTCTATTCCAAGTCAAAACATCAAGTGTGAATCTTTGGAGTTGTTTTGAGTCATTTTAAAATAAATTTTTATCCTGAGCATTTATATGATCCTTTTCAAGTTTTTGGAGCAGAAAGTAGTAAACAGTGATAGTTACATAAACTCTGGGGACTTACTATGCAGGATCTGTACCCAGCCGCCTTTCTGCCTTACTGTATGGCATAACTTCTGATCTACCATTTGTTGTTTTAACTGTGAAACGGATTGACATACCTCACAGTTTTAACACTAAAATGAGAACATGCATATGAAGTTCTCTGGATAAAATTATTAAAATTTACAAGGGATTAATTTTGTCAGAGGCATAGCACTAGGCTTTTCCTTTGGTCATTATTTGATAGGGCAGAGCTATTTCAATATAGGGACATTGGGTTTGGATCCTTTGTGTATGGCCGTTTTGAATTAGGAGTGTTTTGATACAGCTTTTACCAAGAAATCACTAAACTTTCCTCTTTTTAAAAAATTGCCAGGTAGTATTGAAATAGGTGTCTTCACTGTTTAATCCCTGAACATCTTCCCTCTGATAGGTCCTTGTTTGGAGGTGAGAGGTAGGGCTGAGGTTCAGGGATGGGATTAGGATTCCAGGACAGCTCAGGGCGGGAGATGGAGTGAGAATCCGGGATGAGATGAGGACGAGGCGTGGTAAGGATTAAGGTTGGTTTAGAGCCAGAGAGAGGGCAAAGTCAGAAATGGAAGAGGATCAGGACCTGGTATATTCATAACCTGATTTGTTCTAAACTGAAGGTGTGTCCAAATATTCTGGCTTAACTGGGGAAAAACCAAGAGGCTGAAATAGTACAGAGGAATGCCATGAATGAGTGTATGTTCCAGAAGGTTTACACCCTGGCATTCACTAGTGCTCTGACTTTAACTTTCCCAACCTTATTTTATTTTCTGTTAAATAGGGATGATTCTTCCTACCTCATTGTTTTGTTGTTAGAATTAAAGGAGAAAAATCCTTGCCAAGTACCATGGTGTAGCTTTCTCCCTGTGACCTAAAATTGTAAGCCCTGAGGTCTTTTTGACCTAAACGGCCTTTTAAAGAAGGTGAATGTATCCCTTAAAGATGTGTCTCAGACCGCTGTTACCTAGGACTTTTTATCTAAATTCAGAAAGAATGCTGATTCCTCTAAGGAAGCCTTGCACTTTTGAGCCATAAAGCATGTGGTTAACATATAAACCTTTAATTTAAAATGAAGAGTGTCTTATTAATTATAGATTTCAGAAGTGATGGTGCTATAGGATGCAGACAGTTTTGCTTAAATTATGTTTTACACTTGTGCTATACTTGCTTCTCACCTAGACACCCTTTGATTTCTTTGGAAACCTATTCTTGCTTGTTAGTTAACCTGCTTCTAGCAACATGTCCACTTTTAGTGAAACCCTTTTCCCTCTTCTAATTTGATCCCTGGCAGGACCTTATAAATCCTTTAAATAACTTAGATTAGGTAGCATTCTGCTCCTTCTTTCTCACTTTCATTTGTCTCTGTGAGTAATTCAGAAACTCTCAACCTAGCTACATCTCATATCCTACATCTGAGCAGGTGGTAGAGTTTTCTAGTTTCCAGGCCATGTCTTCTCTTGAAGCACTACACTCCATGTTTTGGTGTAAACTGTAATGGTTTATGAAGCAATTCCGGGACACTTGTCTAAGTGTTATTTCTGCCATCATGATACTAGAGAGAAGTAAACTGAGGCATTGGTAGGCAAGCAATGTGGCTAAGAAAACACATTTTCCAATTAATTGTCTTTCCAGTACATTATAACGTGCTGTTAATTCAAACCTTACTTCACCTACAAGAATGGGTTGGGAAGGGAGGAGGGCACTGTAGTCCAGTGCAGAAGGTAATTCACTCCTTCATCCAACCTGCTCGAGATAATTTTCTTTTCCCCAGCCATGCCAAAATGAATGCCATCTTCAACTGTCTAGTAATTTCCTAACACTGAGCTCTGACTCAGTTGAACACTCTGTTTACTGTGCCACTGTACACAGATTATTAAATGGTGATTATTATTTCTCTTAGTTTTTTGTCACATGAGGTGGTAAATTTTGCCATTGGGTTTAGGACATTATGGTTTGAATTTATGGGTTGCGAAAAATGTCAGGAGTGAAAAACCTATTTTAGACTGAGAGGCAGTGAAATATCCAAGGCATATAACAGGTTGGGAGCTATGGGAGAAGTGAGAGGTGTGGTATCTAAAATACCCAGGAACTGCTTAAATAGACAAGTGCCCATATTCCTATACACTTGGGTATGCAAGCATGTGGGTTTTTTTTCTAACCCTGACTAGGGTTATTTTATTCCAACCTTTGAAAATGTAGTTTCTTCACAGGATTTCTAATATTAAAACTGTCTATAATGAAGATTTTTTTTTAGTGTTTTTAAAACTTTCTCTTTCAATGTTTTATTGCTTGAATAGCTGTCAAAGTGTGACCCTGTATTTACTTAGGGAGAGGAAATGACTCCTCTCCATGGGGTATGTCTGAAAAATCCCACTGATCTGCTCCTGGGGTGATTCTGTAGGTGTGCACGTGGCTGCCCATCTGGTGAATGCCCTCAACTTCTCAGTGAACTACAATGAGGATTTCATTGAACTGAATGCAGCCAGATACCGAGATGAGGTGGGTGGTCTCTGTCTTCTCATTTTCCTGTCACTTGTCCTGAGATGACTAATGAAGGGCTGTGATTTTCACAGAAAATTTGTACCTTGCTGCTCCTTTTGAGTGCTTTTAAAATACAGTTGTCAAGTTGAATTTTATTCCTTTTCAATAGAAAATATAGGTAATTATTATTTCACAGTCTCTCCTGCTGAAAATAGGAGTTCAGAGAATATCTGCTTTTTATATCCTGCAATGTTCAGATAGTTGCCACTCAGGCCTGCGTTCTGCGTCCCAATGGCTTTTGTTGAATTCCTGTCATGCAGTGGAGACTGGGGACAGTGCCATTATGGTAAAAATCGTCTAATAATTTAGATGCTGTGTGCTTGGCGGGAAAGAGCAGAAAAGCAGGTTGATTATTTGAGGATCCTGGATAATCAGTTTGACTTAAAAAACATTATTGAGTTTTAATGGTTCATTCTTTTTTGTTCTGTTGTGGTTTAATCCTTGAAATAGGTAAGCTTGAGCTAAATTCTGTAGTAGGCAATATCTGGCTTACGGGTGCTTTTCTTCACGAAAGCCGCCTAGGAAATGAAACAAGTGTGGGGTTCTGGGCCAGAGCCTGAAGAACAGAAAATGTGCAACACTGAGCAGATCTCTGTGGCTCAGCCCTTTCTCCTGTCCTCAGGCAGCCTTTGCTTCACACCAAGACTGCATCAGAACTGAACCGCCCGGCATCTCATTTGATCAGACCCCACCCTGTTCTGCTAAATCTGGTAGTGACTTACTAAGATTTTTTCCCATTTTCCCCAACTCCATTTTCTCTTCCACCTATCACCAGAATTATCTAGATTAATACTGCTGGGTTCACATGCTCGACCTCCCTCACAAAACAAAACAAAGGAAAAGGTAACAACAAAAATAGAAACAAATTACAAAATTAAAATAGCAAGCAGCCTTTGATGAGCCCTTTGACTATACTAATATTAAAAAAAAAAATTTTAATCCACGGGTATGATTTAATCAGTCTGGGTGGGGGTGAGACACTGATATTTTTAAAAAGCTTTCCAGGTAATTATAGCAGGTACCCAGCATTAAGGACCACTGAAAAGTCCACCTTCTTGGCATGCCAATGGAAACTCCTCATATTGAATTATTTCAGACTTCTCCATTTCCCCACACTTCTCCCATTCCTCTGTCGTCCTCTGCCTATATCACGTGAGGTTATTTGTTTCCAACTCCTGCCATGCAGAGTCTGTTTTCATTTTTTTCTTCTTTGCTTCTCTCCTTTGTTTTATAGTTCATATGCCTTTAATACTTTTGCTTAATATTCCAATACTTTTAGTCATTTTAGGGTACTTTTTATTAATTTCATTTCCTTTTGTGAGGGATATGCTGAAAGTTCACAAAATATATGCAAAATATTTTAAAACTCTCAAGTAAATGAAGATTAGAAGTAAAAGCTTCTCCAAAATTAGCCACAGTTAACAATTTTATGTTTTCTGATAAGATATTTGAGTGGTGTTTTATGATACATATTCCTTAGCAGTTTACTTGTTTCCATAAATATATGTATTGGGGCTGGCTGTATCAGAAAATATAGGTCTGTCTATCCTCTTCATATTAATGTGCTATAATTCACTTTTAGTCTTTCCCTTATCCACAGTTGTTTACACTGATTCCAAGGTTTGTTACGAGACACACTCCAATAAATTAATATTTTTGTACATTTCTACTAATCACAGAAGTAGAATTTTGGTTTCAAAGGAATGCACATTTTTAGTTTTGATGGACACTGACAAATGTTCTTTTACTAAGTACCAGGCAATGTGCTAGGTAAAAATGAAAACCCATGTGGACACACACATGCACACACACATATTGCATGCATAAACAGATATATTCTCCTGTGAATTGTCTTTGAAGATGGGTTTGTTTCGAGCACCTAATTGTTCTTGCTTTTTGCTCGCACTCCACCTTCTCCCGATGACCAATGACCCATGGTCATCTTGTGATGGCTGCATGTTCTTGTTGGCCTAGGTGAATCTGCCTCATCTGTCATCTGTGAAACTCTCTCTTACTTTCATATTCCATCTTCATTTCCTGGCAATAGTAATTATTCTAACTTCTGAATTTCCATAGCAATTTATTCATATTTCTGGTATGACCACTTTGTTCAGCCCATCTTCTATTTTTACTAGTTGTTTATGTATTAGGTTACACTAGGTTACTCCTTAGCCATGTTTCTAATAGCGAGGATAGAAGTCATTTGACCCGAGTTGGATGGGAAGCTGTTCCTGGGCAAGTGGTCCTTATTCAAGGCTCCCTAAATGATATCAGATAAATGGATTCCCACTTTATATATAGCTTAGCCTGACCCCAGATTCAATAGAGTCATGAGGAAAAGAAATAAAAAGTTGTGCAATATTGAGCACCATTAGGATGAAAAATAAACCCACAAATCTACTGGGAAATGATCTAAGTTTTCCAGAAGGAAGGGAGCTGACTAACGCTCATTACACCATGAGAGATGAAAATAGAGGAAATAATACACCAACAGCATCAGTGTTTTATATTTCTGAGTAACAGGGACATATCCTCCTTTGAGTATTGAAGGATGTTACTTCACAGTATTTGACTCACTACTTTCACACTATTTGAAACATTGTAAGCTCTCAATTCATATTCTTTGTACTGAATTTACAGTGTACAAAGCCTCCTCCATATTTTATCATTGTTTATTTTCACTGTCTTGACATCTTGTCGGTGCAGTTTGGCATTTATAGTAGACAAAGTATATGTTGATATTTCAATGTTATAGCCTAAGATACTGAGTCTCAAAATGGTCAAAGGGTGGGTTTCAGGCCCTAGCTTGTAATTAGCCACTTGGATGCAAGTCTATGCTTCTGACTCCTTACCCTGTGCTCTTTCTCAGATGGGTAGACGTCTCTGAGGTGGATTTTGCTTGTTATAATCTCCTCTAGTGTCATGAAAACCTTATGAAACTTAACTGAGTTTCTATTATTTCCACTGAGAGAACAGTATCTTCAATGCCTAATACATGGATGTCCGACCCAGCAGACTCCTTGTAGAATATTATATTTTCAATGTTTCGCTTTTCAGTCAAAAAGATTTTTTTTCTTTTTTCTCAGGATCCTAGAAAACTTCTCTTCACCACTGGTAAGTTGTTATTCATTGTGCTTTCTAAGGATGCAGGAAAATCTTTGAAAATAAGCATCATCAAATGGCACAATGATTAGATATATGTTGATACCACATGTGGAAAATTTGCATATCAAAATAAACATTAGGAGTTTAAGCATAAGGTGCAATGAAAACAGAGTTGGACAGGGCAAACAGTTGGGGCTGGAATGAAAGTAGGTAAGTGCGTTTGCCCTTTGTGTGTTCTTCCAACGAAAACTATAATGCTGGAAGCTCATTGAGGATCTGCTTTGTGCCCATTGCTGTGGCAAGTACTATTGGAGATAATACCCATGGAGTAGATTCCCTCAAAGTTTTAAAGGAACACCATGCACTCTGAGCATGTACTTCTAATTCTAATGTAATTTGGTAGGATATTTTGTGATCCTAAAACCAATGAAAAAGGAGAAACAGTCATGAAAATCAGTTACTTTTCTTGAAATGTATCTATTTTCATTTGTAATTTACTTTCCCTTCTCAAGCCTATTGTCCATGGAATCTCAGGGCAGATTATTAATTTGTCAAAGCACATTTGAACATCTTGAAATTTTGCCCTGATGTTAGTATAATTCTTACTAAAATTCTTCTCTTTCTCAACCTTACATTTATAATGATGAAGGGATAAAACTGTATTTGGGGAATTTTTAGCACATATTTCAGGGATAAGGATGACTGGGTAGTTGAGATGATTTATCTTAAAGGTTTGACTGTAACACCCTGATAAGGATCAGAATTGTATATGGGATTGAGGCATGGCCTTATCAAATGCATTGTTTTTCTTTTCGATCAATTTTATGATGAAAAATACCAGTGATTCAGGTGGTTTCCCCTTCTATGTCACAATTCTGTATTTAGATTTATAAAAATTTTTTTCTCAATGTAGCTGTGTGATATTTATGATATTTATTACTTGTAGTGTTTCACAGCTTTCTTTTCAGGAACACATTTTAGTTTTGTGTACAGCTTTGCTCATTTGAAACATGTTGTTATTTAAGCTTTAAGAATTGGATGAGAAACACAAGGGAGGAAAATGCAGAAAAACAAAATCTTATGTATGAATCAATCTATTTTTTGGTTCACGTGAATAATTTAAAAGATAATCAAGAGCCTTGTTTTCATATTATTTCCTATAGCACAGAGTATAGCTGAAGCCTTGGAACATTTGAAATCATTTAAAAAGTTTAGCTTACAAAGATATAAAAAGATTTCTTATGTGTCAGAGATATTAAAGTTGACCCTTGAACAGTACAGAAGTTAGGGGCACGATCCTAGGAAATTGAAAACACATATATAACTTGTGACTCCCACAAAACTTAACTACTAAGAGCCTACTGTTGACCAGAAGCCTTACTGATAACATAAATAGTTGATTAACACATAATGTATGTTATATCCATTATATATTGTGTTTTTACAATAAAGTAAGCTGGAACAAAGAAAATGCTTCTTTCAAATTGTCACAAATCTCCAGTTTTTCCAATATATTTATTGAAATAAATCTGTGTATAAGTGGACCCATGCAGTTCAAATCCATTTTCCAAGGGTCACCTGTACTTTCAGAAATTTAGTATATTAATAGTTTTATATAAGCAAGTAATCTGTCCACCTAGCATGAAACTTCATCCTCCTATGTTCTTTCCCAGAAGTTCCCAAAAGTTGTGTTGGACCAAGTAAAGACACACAAATTTCCCATCTCTATCCTAGAAAGTCTCTGGGGTGAGACCTGACAGTGTGTTTTATTAACCTTCCCATGTACCTCAGGAGCTTCTATTTTATCCTTAACAAACATCTCATTACACTTTTCACTTCACCTGTCTTTTGCCTACTCTCAGAGCCTACTCTTATTTCCACCTGGTCAACTCCTATTCATCCTCTGAGTCTCAGCTGACATGCTCCATTATGTACAAATTCCTCCCTAATTCCAGGAGCAAAGCTGGTCACTTCTTGGCCTGGGTTCTTAAAGATACATCATTCTGTCAATACAGACAACTTGAGTTTCCCCAAATCAGCATGTCAGTATCATTTGGGTGGCCCAGTCTACATTGTTTCATGAAATTAATTCTGTGCTGGCAAGCAGGGACTACCCGATTTCCAGGTTGTCAACTGGACATGGTATCCCTTAAGTATGAGTCTAGAGCTCCTAGGGCATCTGACTGCACCGACTGAATAGTAGCAGGGAGAAAACAGCAGAATCTAAAGATGGTAAAGGGATGAGTGACACTTTTCTACAAATAGACTGAATCTAGGTTTGTATTACTTATTCATCTCTGACTAAAAATATTTCATACCTGTCTTTGAATGTCATCAGGCAGAGTGCCTAGGAAAAGTTAAGCTCCTTATGAAGGAATGTGTGCATGTTTTTAGATGTTCTAATGATAAAGAATATATATATATTTTGGTATCATTAATCTATAATTACATGTGCAACATTATGGTTACTAGACTCCACACACCCCATTACTGTCACTGTCCATCAGCATAGTGAGATGCTATAGAATCACTACTTGTCTTCTCTGAGTTGTACAGCCCTCCCCATGCCCCCCCCCACATTATGTCTGCTAATTGTAATGCCCCTTTTCCCCCCTTATCCCTCCCTTCCCACCCATCCTCCCCAGTCCCTTTCCCTTTGGTAACTATTAGTCCATTCTTGGGTTCTGTGAGTCTGCTGCTGTTTTGTTCCTTCAGTTTTTTCCTTTGTTCTTATACTCTACATATGAGTGAAATCATTTGATACTTGTCTTTCTCCACCTGGCTTATTTCACTGAGCATAATACCCTCTAGCTCCATCCATGTTGTTGCAAATGGTAAGATTTGCATTCTTCTTATGGCTGAATAATATTCCATTGTGTATATGTACCACATCTTCTTTATCCATTCATCTACTGATGGACACTTAGGTTGCTTCCATTTCTTGGCTATTGTAAATAGTGCTGCAATAAACATAGGGGTGCATCTGTCTTTTTCAAACTGGGCTGCTGCATTCTTAGGGTAAATTCCTAGGAGTGGAATTCCTGGGTCAAATGGTATTTTTATTTTGAGTTTTTTGAGGAACCTCCATACTGCTTTCCACAATGGTTGTACTAATTTACATTCCCACCAGCAGTGTAGGAGGGTTCCCCTTTCTCTACATCCTCGCCAACATTTGCTGTTGTTTGTGTTTTGGATGTTGGCCATCCTTATGGTGTGAGGTGATATCTCATTGTGGTTTTAATGTGCATTTCTCTGATGATTAGTGATGTGGAGCATCTTTTCATGTGCCTGTTGGCCATCTGAATTTCTTCTTTGGAGAAGTGTCTATTCATGTCCTCTGCCCATTTCTTAATTGGATTATTTGCTTTTTGTTTGTTGAGGTGCTTGAGCTCTTTATATATTTTGGATGTCAGCCCCTTATCGGATATGTCATTTACAAATATATTCTCCCATAGTGTAGGATGTCTTTTTGTTCTACTGATGGTGTCCTTTGCTGTACAGAAGCTTTTCAGCTTGATATAGTCCCACTTGTTCATTTTTGTTTTCATTTCCCTTGCCCGGGGAGATATGTTCATGAAGAAGTTGCTCATGTTTATGTCCAAGAGATTTTTGCCCATGTTTTTTTCTAAGAGTTTTATGGTTTCATGACTTACATTCAGGTCCTTGATAAGAATATTTTTTATTCATTGTATATTTCTTGTATTTTAGTTTGTTTAGTGTTATATAGAGTTTTCCCTTTCTCTGTCTTTAAGTTTTTCCATGTAACCTAAGACTGAGAAATGAAGATTATCTTACAGAAAATGAGGTCAGTTGCCATACAAGTGATGTAAAATATGGCAGTTAGACTCACTAAATAAGAATACTAAAAACATTCCAGTTAATAATTTACAGAATAAAGTAAGTTTAAAAGATGGAATTATCCATTTATTTAAAAATGTTTACTACGTATTTCCAAATTTGGTAGTGCCTTCTATGATGGGAATAAAATGCACAATCTGTGATTTCAACTAGAAAAACGTTCATAAACAAATACAGTTATGTTTCCAGTTATGTTGAAAAAAACAGGATAATGAATCCAAGGTGGTGCATTTCTGACCACATCTGGGTATGAAAACAGTCTCTCAGTTTTACCTAGAAATGGCAGTATAGTGCAATCACTCATTTTAAAGGCTACTATGTTAGCGAATCTAATATGCATAGATAAAAAGCAGTAAGAATAAACATGTAAGCATGTGTTTTCCCAAGGAAACATGCATAGGTTTTGTTTGTTAACCTTAAAGGACTCCAAAACTTCACAGTGCAATGTCCATCACTTCAGCAAGTAACTTTGCCTCATAAATTTATACTAGCCCAATAATTTCCAACCTGTCCTTCCTGACTCTTGGAATATGTGTAGTTATAGAGGCTAACACACTAGGACTTAGCCTAGCTGTCCTCCAAGGCTAGGTTAGCATGCCCTTTGATGTACCTTGAAAACATTCAATGCTTAGCTGTCTTTTAGCTCTTAATACCCTATGTTTCAATTGCCTGTTTATCCTGTCTGTCTCCCACATTGGCCTGTTATTTCTTTTAGAGCAGGACTCATTTTTTTTATTGCACTCAACAGTACACTAAAGATGCCCAGAAAATATTTTCTGAACAAATAAAATCTATTTGTTTAACTCTATTACTTGATACAGAGATCTTCTCTACAATATCCAGAGACTTAGTTAGCCAGGATCTTTGGTTAATTCCAGTGACAGAAAAATCTTAGCTTCTTAAGGTATCCCCCAACCCTTTTTTTGGAACACTCTAATAATTTTTTTCTTTTTCTTGCTGATTATAAGTAAGTTTTCCTTTTCACTGATCTGACATCTATTACTTTGTAAATAAACCTCTGACCTTTTTATATTTCTGGGAGATAGAAAGGAAAAATTAGTCATTGAATAAAAAATAACTTTATAAATCTGAAAACATATGTAAAAGCATTGAATTAATTCTCCTTAGTTTACAGATGAAGTTGAGTGAGATTGGGCTTTGGCCTAAGGGACAGTAACAGGACCATAATCCCAGAATATGCAGACCATTGTCCAGGGTGTGTAGGATTTCTGTCTTGTCCTCAAATGGCTGGCGTTAACTCTTTTGCCTTCCCTGACCTCACAGTCTTCCCAGTATGTTTTTCATGTTCTGCTCTAAAAGGAGTTCTGTAATTTAATGTTCAAAGAAAGTATCTGTTAGAATTTAAACTTGTTTCTTGACTTTAGTACTTCTCAGAAACTTTAATACACTAATGTGTCCTGTGCTTTTCCAAGGAATGGTTATAGCATTTTGTGGTGATATATATGGTGATTTAAATTAATATCTCAAGGAATTCATGTTTATTTTTTTTGGAAATGTGCCTCTATTCTAAATATACTAAATTAACATTCACATTTTGGAAATTATGCCTCTATTCTAAATATACTCAGTTTTTTCAGGCATCCTTCTGATGAAATGATTTGCAAGCATTTCGTAACTAATTTTGGTGTGTTTAGAAGCACATAGGAAACCTCATGTATAGACACAGACACAGTAGACATTAATGAAGCCCCAGTAAAGTTATTGGAAAGGCCTCACCAACCACAAATTTCACTTTATGGAGCCATTTATTATTCTAGACAGTGAAGCCCAGGAGAAATTATTTGAAATAGAAACTGAAGGAGCTTCTAGTTCCATAAAAGAGGGGAGGAAAGAGTAAGGGAGCTTTAGGACTATGGTGGAGAAAACCAAAACAGTGAGGCACTGAATGTCAACCCTGTCCCATAATATTCATTATTAACATTTGGCATAGTATGTACCTGTACAAGTATGTACATATTCACCATTCTGAGTGGATTATTTGAAAAGATAAAAATGGACCCTTCTGTTAAGAGTAGAAAAGATTCTGCTTTGTCTTAAGTACCTTGAAACTGGGGGCTAATTAAAAAAAGCCTTTTCTGAGAAGGAACGTACAGGGAGCTGTGTGCTTTGAATCAGGCTTCCCACACAGCAGCACAGTACTTTGGATTTTAAGGTAATGATTTTTTGTACTCTTTTCTCAGTATGACTTAAGTTAAAAAGTACTTACGTACATTTTTACAGTTCCTGGCGTAACGGGTGTCGGCATGGTATTGGTGCTCTTCCTGATGATCACAGCTTCTACATACGCCATCCGGTGAGTGTCAGAGTCATTATTTCCCTGTTCACTGGTCACATTATTAATATTTCTTCAGATTATCTTCGCTTTCATATATAGGAACAGTCTTGACCAACCAGAATGCTTAACCAAGGCACTGTTCTGGTTAATGGACTATTCTGGGTAACTAAGAATGAAGTAGAGACATATCTGTATATTATTTTCTGTTTTTGAAAAATCCTTGTTTTAGTCAAATATCCTAGATCAATAGGAATTTGTATGGAGACTTTGATGACTAAAGAAATTTGAATTCTTCAGGGTCACCCTTCTGAAGAATAGAGTATCTCTATGAGACATGGGATTGCATTCAATGTGTATGCACAGGAATATACCACTTAAAATTATTTTATAACTCATTTCCTGGTGTGAGGTTGTTTTGCTGTCATTAATGTAGTATTCTAAACAAAGGTTTGGAAACATGGTTAATTGACACCTGCTCAAGTAATCAGAAATATCTGTACTCACACTTAGTCTCCTGGTTAAGAGATTTTGAGCAGTGGCAGATATCCAATTTCATGCTCATTCTCACATGTTCTTTCTAGTGGATAGGTTCTGTTTTTCACAGTATTTTACAGTGTCTTTTGTTTCTGGTCAGACTTTTTGGTTAAGAAAGCAAGAAGAAGAAACAATACATAATCTTAAAAAATCCTCATTCTGCCTGTTGAGATGTGAAATTTAATGGAGATGTATGCACACACACACACTTTGAAAATAATCGCCCAACCACATACTCAAATGAATCTATCCTTACACTTCTGAACACATCTATGCATATATACACACTCCCCAAAACCTCACAACTAAGCCTACCGCTCAGAGATCAACACTGAAAACTTTCTGTTGTTTATAGATGTAACCCTTCTTGCCCTTTGCTTAATCATTCCCTATTCTGTCTCCACCAGAATCACTCTATTTATCTCCCTTTCACACTCCTGATCTCTCTCTCTCTCTTCATATATGTATGTATTTTACCAAAATAGAGTCATATTATACATACTATTCTAAATCTGTTTTTTACTTAAATCTGCATCATGAACATTTTTCCACATTAATAAATATTTCTCTATCATTCTCTTTGCTGATGGCACAGCGTATCACAAAATAGATATGTAACTTTCTCAGGCCCCTACTGTGGGATGTTTTAGGTTGATTTCATTTTATCAGTATTTTAATTTGGAAACAAGTACTCCCATCCATATGTCTTTGCAAACTTTTTCAGTTATGTCCTAAGGAAAAATATCTAGATGTAGAATGGCTGGAACAAATGGTAACCACACTGTCCATAAGAATTAAAAATCACCGTACTGAAAGGCAAATTTCTGATATTAGTGCATGAAGGTGCTGTTTTTGTGGGGATAAATTTTATTTGAGTTAGATAATGCATTCATAAAAAAACTTACTTTGTTCAATTTTAGGAGTTGTTGAAGAAAAGTTAGGACATCTGACATATTTATTTACAAGATTGAAGATATATAAATGTTCTACATTTTTTTTTTAAAATCTTTAATTGAGAAATAGTTTTATAACATGGAAATAAAGATCAGCTTTTGTTCTCAACTGAGTCATTGTATAATTTGGTGCACATCTCCCAATCTTCAGTTTTTCTCAATTGTTTAAAGGAGGTTATAAAACCAAATTTGCTTTCCTCCGAATTTCATTGTGAGAATCATGGAATTCTTCAATGGATCATGGAGATAATTTTTTTTACCCTTTATTTTTGCCAGTGAGGAAATAAAGCACTAGAGAAATTAGGTGAATAATCATGATGCCAATGTTTGACTTCTGGTAGTTAACTATAGACTAATAATTTACCAATAGTTCAGTATGGGTCAGTCTATTAAAAGATGACAGGAATACAAACCTATTTTCATCTGAATAGATTTTAAAATGGCAGCTATTGAATCTGAACTCTAACACTGCATTAAAATAATCAGAGTAAAGTTAAGAATTAATTTCCTTCATAGAATTAAAAAATGTGAAAGCCAGAACTGAGATCATTCTTACTATTGAAACATGAGATACATTCCTAAGACAGTTATAAGAAACCAAAGAGATATTTTTAATTCCACCATTATTTACACATGGTCAGAAATGAAAAAGAATGAGACAATAGTTTATCACTGTTTCCAGAAAGATATAATTGTCTAGCTAGAAAATCCAAGGGAATTATAGAGAACATTAGTGTTATACGAAATAAAAGAGTTAAAATAGGTTCATGAGTACAAAACAAATATTAAAAATAGCTCTCATGTAATAGCTGTTATCAGTTGGAAAGTTTAATAAAATAAAAAGATACCACTCACAATTGTAACAAACACATAAAATATTGAGGAATAAACGACAAACTAGGTGAAAGCTGTAGGGAAAAAAACAGATCTTCAGTGAAAGAAGTAAGTAGAAACCGGAATAAAGGCTGTCTACTGCAAAGATGGAATTCTTCCTCATCAGTTTATAGGTTTATTGCAATTCCAGTCAAAATCCCAAGATAGCTTATTTTGTTTGTGTTTTGAATTTAGCAAAGTGATTCTAAAGTTCATCTGAGGGAACGTCCAAGTTCAAAAGTGGAGTAAAAGGAGGAATGTGGCTCACTGAACATTAAAATGATTGAGCTTCAGTCACTTAAAACAGGATAGGACTTCCTTGCAGAAATGACCAAGACATTGAACCCAATGGCAGAGATTATAGAAAGCCCTACAAGGGACGTTATTGTATGTAAGACCCTGTTAAGTAATGAAGGTGTCATTACAAACTTATAAGGACACTAAGGCTTCAGTGAATGAAATTCTAGATAAATTACAGAGTTAACTTTAAAAAAATGTACACCACTAAACATTTAGAAGAAACTCTAAGAGGATATTTATCAGATCTCATAATGGACAAGAGAAAACCCAGGAAATATTTGACAGTCTAAAAATATGAAAAGCGAAACTTCTATATGTCAGTATACATTATAAAAATTGAAAAGTAAATGTTATGGGGAAAATGATTATAATTGTACGGAACTAGTATATTCTTAAAATTTGATTACACACAAGAGAACTATGTCATAGAAATGGGTGACTATTATGAACAGGTAAGTCACAGAAGAATTAAAAATAGGAAATTAAAAGAATTATAAAATGAAATAATACCTTATCCCACATATACAAATATAATGAAAACTTATAAAGCGGAGTCTGGGTTTGTGAAACAGGCATTCCTGCTCTGTGGTTGGGTTTGTAACTGATAAACATGTTTTCAGAGAGCAGTGGGTAGTGTGTATCAAAAGCATCACAAAAGTATGCCCTGTGATATAGTAACTCCATGTCTAGGAATTTACATTTAAAAAAATCAGATATGTGCAAAACCTCATGTGTTACAAGGATGTTAATGATCTTGTTTATGAGAACAAAAACTGTGAATGGAGTATGTGTGAATTCACTGGCTGTTACTTACCAAGGATTCTGAAAGTTCTATGGGTCCCATCAGAATCATTTAAGAAGGTTTTACAAATACCTACCCTCCACCTCCAAGATTCTCTTGTATTAATATCCATCCAGGTATGTGAAATAAAGTAACTGTTAGTCTATTTACTTTCCACAAACATTCTATAGATTGTGCTTATCATAACCCTTCCTATTCAGACCCTTTGTCCTCGCCCAGGACAATAACACCAAGGAGTTATTTTAAGTTATGTACTGTCCAGGTAGAGAATTTAGAACTTTTATGAGCATTTACTTAACTTTTCTCAGTTGGAGTTTCCTTTGAACTACTCTCAAAATCTATTGGTATAAGGCTGTTAGTTGTTTAAGAAATCATTTGAAAATTGAGAATATTGAGAAAAAGCACAGCAAATGTAGATATTATCAGACTATTGCCTGTTCCTTAGCCTTCCATCATAATAGCTTTAAAATAAACACCTATGAGGTATTTAATTCTTTTCATGTATCTTTATTTGAAATGAAGGAACCTTTAAAATGATCAAGTGTTACTTATGATTTGGGTCAGTTCTCTCTGCATGGTATGCTCATACTTTTATATTAATAGATAAATCTCACATGAACTCATACTTTAACTTCTGTTGTGACATGTACTTGAAATGATGCATGATCTTTTTAGTAAGATGGAATGTAGACTGGCATTGAAACCAAGTTATTTGTTTTTTCAGAGTTTCTAACTATGACATCTTCTGGTATACTCATAATCTCTTCTTTGTCTTCTACATGCTGCTGATGTTGCATGTTTCAGGGTAAGTTTTAAAAACACGTTTTTAAAACCATGTGTGCCTGAAAATGGGGTAAGGAGAGATAAGTCAGTAGGCATTTTCATAGGAAGTGATCCGTTTATTTGGTTCCTGTAGTTGACAATAGTGTCAAGAATGGAAGAAATGGTTCTATCCTTAGCATAGCCTGTTTTAGTGAAGCTGATATAAAAATATGTAAAAATTGAAAGACAGAGTTACTTCTCCCACAGTGTTTTAGCTTTTAAAGCCCTCTATAGGTATATCCTGATAATCTCAGAAAAAAGTAAGAAGTGAAGAACTTCAGGAAGGTATTTTAGTGTTTGTATTCCTTATGTCTTGCTGCAGCAGAATTAGTAACAATGGAATGAACAGTTTTTAGTTTAAAAAAGGCTTTGAAATAATAATAACTGCAGAGAAAGCCAAATTTATAATGACCACAGATAAGGATATGTCAAAAGCATCAGAAAATCACAAGAGGAAAAAAGAAAGCATCCAAGCTTGTTGCAAAGAATATACCCAAAATATTCTGAAAGGATGTGAACCCAAGCAGTGTACTCAAAAGTATTGTGGCTGAAATAATCTACTAGGTTAGAGGAAGGAAATAATATATTTTTGCATATGCATATGTTTGCGTGGTCACTGGAGTGAGACTGATGGTTTTGTCTTGACACTCATGCTAAGGTGACACAAGAGGCCATTGTCTAGCATCAGGATTCAGCAGAAGGGTGCAGGACAGGGAGCATAAAATGTCAACAGGATAATGTCAGGTGCTTTGTCACTGCAATTCTCTCTAGTTGTTCAGGAGCCATTTCCACTCCCTCTCCCTTTCCTTCCTTGTAGTAACTCAGTTTTAATATGAGGAAACCATATGGTAGGCATGGACCTCCTTGCCTTGGGTAAGGCTCATGTTCCACAGGAAGCAGTAACTTGGTACAGCCCAGGTCTCCTCAAGGGATACCCTCAGCCACAAGGGAAGCTGAAGTCTGTGAGTCTGAAAATGATGTTATAGTTCACTCATAGTCCTCCTGGTCCAGATGCCTTCCACCAATACTAAACATTGTTGCCTGGTAACACAGCTGGCATTCCCAAAATGTTTCCAGGGAAACAGGGATTGGAAAAAGATTCAGACCTGCTGTGAGTCCTTTCCTCAGAATGTTTTATAATGTACTTTTTCAGTATGGTAGGTCATATACATAAATTATATATTTATTTCAGGGTACATGTTCAAAATGTTGGGGTTTTTTCCCTTTAATTTTGGAGACCTCTGGTCTAGACAGCAGAATTATATGGTCCTCTGTCTCAAATGTCCTTGTTCAATTATGTTATGTACTGTGGTTCTAGAACATATGGTTATTGAGCATCAGAAACATGGCCACACACTATTATCCCAACTTCCTGCTAGCCGCTCCTGCCACATGGGGAAGAGGGCCATGGTCAGTGGAAGCTGTGAGTTCTGTTTCTTTTCCCTCTGTGGGGGTAACACATTCTGTGGAGCATTAGGACACCAAGAAAGCCCTTTGTAGAGAAAATATGCTTTACTTCTATTCTTTAAATGACTTTTTTTGCCTGTCCAGGGCTGTTATAAAAATTATGAGTAAGCAGATCTACTTATAATAATAACAGTAATTAAAACAATTACTTAATGCTTACTATATGCCAAGTATAAATTTAAAATGATTTAGATGTTTTATGTCATTAAGGGATCACGATTTTATAAAGATAATAAGCTAAACTCCCTTTACAGATGGGAAAACTGAGGTTTAGAGAAAGTAAGTAACTTCCTAAGGTTTATTTAACTGATGGATTCTGGATTCAAATCCAGGAATTTTGATTCAAAAGCTTCCATTTTTTAGCACAAGCCTCTATTATTTTGGAGAGTTCTGTACTTCTGTTTATTTGGTCTTAAGATTTCTTTAGAAGGTTAATGTCCTTATTTGTGTGTGATTCTGATCCGTCTGTCTTTCTTACTCTCATCCATCTATAACAAATAAGAGAAAAAGACAGTCATTTGTTAATATAATTAATTATGCATTATTTTGCCTTTATGTTGTATTAAATTAAAAGTGAAAAAATGTTTTCTTTGTAATTCAAAATAGTCATTTTTTTAAAGGTTCAGAAGTTCAAACAGACTTCTTAAGTTTAAAGAGGATTATATGAGAATTTTCTCCATCTTTTTTTTCTGGAATTAAAAGGCATATTAAAATTTTTATTTTGCTTCTGTAGAACAAAAGTCCTATAAAGAGAAAGTGACTTTATTTTATACAAAGAAATAACAAAAGGCATCTACAGCATGAATTATATATAATCAATTACACCAACTGAATTAGTAGTTCTTTATGTATTTTCAGTAGAAGTGAAGAAAACAATTATTCTAATACTGAAATAACTGTCATGCAACAAATACACAACACTATAAACATTCTATAATATTCATTTTATCTATGAAGTTTAACTTTTTTATTGAAATGTAATTGACAAATAAAGATACATATATTTAAAGTATACAATATGATGATATATGTATATGTTGTGAAGTGATTACCACAGTCAAATGAATTAACACAACCCTCACTTCACAGTTACCTTTTTTTTCCTTGTGAGAATGTTTAAGATCTACTCTCAGCAAAATTTGAGTATGCAGTGCAGTGTTATTAACTGTATTACTCTGCTGTTCATTAGTTCTTCAGAATTTATTCATCTTAGAACTAAGAGTTTATAACCCTGTGAACTCTGTGTAATCCTGGGTTATAAACCCTATAAATTTATAACCCTTTAATTTTGGATGCAGCTACATAGATTGTGCTTCTAGTGCAGGAAAATGACTACTTATACATTTTACAGTTTTCTCAAAATGTTCTTTTTTATTGCTAAAGGATCTGTCTAGAAGCAAATCTGTTAAAATTATCATTTGTGCCAATGTTGAAAACTTAGAAATTATCTTTACTTATGAAATACCTTGTTAATTTCATTCTCTACTTTTTGGTTATACAAGTACAGTGCAGTTATTGAAAACATGTTTCTTGGGTTGGTATTGAGAGTTCTGTTGAACAGTGTGCTTGAAGTTTGAACTGAATATCACTGTTTGCCAGGCATTTATTCTCTCTCCATCAGTGTGCTAAATACTATAGTAATATATAGAAGAACCATCAGTGTGCTAAATACTATAGTAATATATAGAAGAACAATATACTATATTATCTTTACTTTTCCAGCATTAATAATTAGTTTGGAAATAAAAAAATTAAAAATTGGTTGAAAGCACTAGAGATAATTTTAGATTGCATATTTCTGAAGCATAAACATCTTTCATTTTTAAGAATTCTAGTAGTTCAGAGGTTGGAAAGATCAATGGGGGCTAGACATTTTAGAAAATTTTAGGCTTCAAGGATGAAGCAATTAGACATTGTTGACTGGTTTCTCTACCTAAGCAGTAAGAGGAGCAATTACTTCATATGATTTTCTAAGGTCATTTTATTTTCTTAGAATCTCAAATTTTAAAGACAGCTCAAAAGATATATTGACCAAGACTCTTTGAGTCCCCCTGACAATAATACATCTAAGTGATGTCTAATCCTGAAAAGCTTATTCTGTCTTTGGGAAGCTCTAATTTTTCTCGAGGTTCCTTCTTTTTTTTTAATTAAATTTTTCTTTTAATTTTGGTATCATTAATCTACAGTTACATGTGCAATATTAAGGTTATTTAACTACCCATTCATCAGGTCCCCCCCACCAACCCCATTACAGTCACTGTCCATCAGCATAGTGAGATGCTATGGAATCACTACTTGTCTTCTCTGAGTTGTACAGCCCTCCCCGTGACCCCCCCCACATTACATCTGCAAATCGTAATGCCCCTTTTTCCCCCATATCCCTCCCTTCCCACCCATCTTCCCCAGTCCCTTTCTCTTTGGTAACTATTAGTCCATTCTTGGGTTCTGTGAGTCTGCTGCTGTTTTGTTCCTTCAGTTTTTTTCTTTGTTCTTATGCTCCACATATGAGTGAAATCATTTGATAATTGTCTTTTTCAGCTTGGCTTATTTCACTGAGCATAATACCCTCTAGCTCCATCCATGTTGCTGCAAATGGTAGGATTTGTTTTCTTCTTAAGGCTGAATAATATTCCATTGTGTATATGTACCAAATCATCTTTATCCATTCATCTACTGATGGACACTTAGGTTGCTTCCATTTCTTGGCTATTGTAAATAGTGCTGTGATAAACATAGGGGTGCATACATCTTTTTGAAACTGGGCTGCTACATTCTTAGGGTAAATTCCTAGGAGTGGAATTCCTGGGTCAAATAGTATTTCTATTTTGAGTTTTTGGAGAAACCTCCATACTGCTTTCCACAGTGGTTGAACTAATTTGCATTCCCACCAGCAGTGTAGGAGGGTTCCCTTTTCTCCACATCCTCGCCAACATTTGTTGTTATTTGTGTTTTGGATGTTGGCCATTCTCACTGGTGTGAGGTGATATCTCATTGTGGTTTTAATCTGCATTTCTCTGATTAGTGATGTGGAGCATCTTTTCATGTGCCTGTTGGCCATCTGAATTTCTTCTTTAGAGAAGTGTCTATTCATGTCCTTTACCCATTTCTTAATTGGATTATTTGCTTTTTGTTTGTTAAGGTGCGTGAGTTCTTTATATATTTTGGATGTCAACCCCTTATCGGATACGTCATTTATGAATATATTCTCCCATACTGTAGGATGTCTTTTTGTTCTACTGATGGTGTCCTTTGCTGTACAGAAGCTTTTCAGCTTGATATAGTCCCACTTGTTCATTTTTACTTTTGTTTCCCTTGACCGGGGAGATATGTTCATGAAGAAGTCACTCATGTTTATGTTCAAGAGATTTTTGCCCATGTTTTTTTCTAAGAGTTTTATGGTTTCATGACTTACATTCAGGTCTTTGATCCACCTTGAGTTTACTTTTGTGTATGGGGTTAGACAGTAGTCCAGTTTCATTCTCTTACATATAGCTGTCCAGTTTTGCCAACACCAGCTGCTGAAGAGGCTGTCATCTCCCCATTGTATATCCAAAGCTCCTTTATCAAATATTATTTGACTGTATATGTTTGGGTTAATGTTTGGATTTTCTTTTCTGTTCTGTTGGACTGTGAGTCTGTTTTTGTGCCAATACCAAATTATCTTGATAACTGTGGCTTTGTAGTAGAGCTTGAAGTCAGGGAGCATAATTTCCCCTGTTTTATTCCGAAGTTCCTTCTTTTTTGAACCAGAATTTATCTTAGTTTAATTTCTATCCAGTGATCTAAAAGTGTATGACTCTGGAGACTATGGAAATTAAGTTCTTCTCCTTTTCTAAATTTTGTTCATCGTTCCTTGCATGGTGATATTTCAAGACTCATCATTAGTCCAAACTTTCTCCTTTGAATAGTGATAGTTACTATTCATTGAGTACTTATCTTACTACCTTACTAATGTTTGAGCTCATTAAATCCTCTCAACAACTCTGGTGAGTTTGTGGTTGTTATTATTCCCGTTGTCCAGGTAAGAGAGTAGGGGCAGTGAGAGGTGAAGTACTTTGCTAGTAAGTAGAATAACGTGCTTTTGAAACCATGTACCACATTCCTAACCCCTAAATTATATTGGCTGCAGTCTGGCATGGCTCCCATGTATCTCTTCTAAAGCCAGAAACAAAACTAAATGCAGACCTCCTGGTGTATGTGATCCAACCTTGGCAAAGTAGAAGTCTTACCTTCTTTAGTCCAAATATTGCAATCAATATTATGTAGGATCTCATTATCTTATTCCATGATTATCTATGCCCTTAGCTTAATCTAATTTTTGTTCCTATTACCTATGTCTTGGATTGTTTTTCATTATTTATTGGCTAATCTATTGCATGACACTCTAAAAATCATTTTTCATATATACTAACTTCAGATGTTTCTCTTCAGTGTTCAAATGGACCTCTAAAATACATTATTTTTTCTTTCCAAGAGGTCGGTACAGCATGGAAATTAAGAGCTACACACTTAATTGCTGTATAAACTTGCCAGATAATTTGTCCTTTCCCCCATATCTGTTAGATAGGATTAATGACATTACCTATATAATAGGGTTGTCTCAGGTGTAAATAAATGAATGTAGCAAGGTAGGCAGAATATAGACATACTCAACAAATGTTTGTAGGAAAAAATATATATACTTGTATCAACACTAATAGCTGTGTAAGGAAGAAATGATGCCTCTAACTGAAGAATCGGGGTTTTTAAATAAAGATGTAGTACTTTTGAAAAGCCCAGATTTTCCTATCCATAAAATAATTTGATGAACATATAAAGAAAACTGCTTAGCAGATTAAAAGAATATTCCTTGAAAGGGCAACAATTTTTATAGCATTGTTAGGTCTCAAAAATTCAGTGGATTTTAACAATAAAGATTTATCTTGGGACTTGCAAGACAAGCCTTCTCCAGAGGAATTTTTTCTTCTAATTTTTAATACATCTTTCTAGGCGGCTGCTATTTGTGTGCTATACTAAAGATATTTCAATTCAGAAGGCATTTGGAGAAAAAAATGCCCAAAGTGTTTCATGTTTCCAGACATGAATATAACTAGACATTTCTTTCTTCATTTTCATCTGACTAACTCATCGGGAGGAGATACACACTGCCATTTTCACTTACTGATAAAAGGGATATTGGAAGGAAAGCAATTATGAATGTCACAGAGCCTCTGCCAACACCCTCGCCCTATTCCTTTGAAAGGGCATGTGGAGGGAATGCCTGTAAATGAGATTTGGCACCCTAGCCTCTCAATCTTACCATACTCAACACTTCACTGGCTTTAGCTAAGGAGTGTTAAGTGGGTAATAATTGTTTTTTTTTTATCTAAATAAGACAGGCATTATAATGTGACCATGCTGGAAAAGAGAGGGGAAAGATCCTCCTCAAGTGTATGTATGGCAACGAGAACCAATTAATGGTGTAAATAATTTCTTGTGCCAGCTCTGCCAAACTTAGACCTTATTATATAAATGATACCTGATTATTCTTTTAAACAGAGCTCTTTGCCATTTGGGTCTACATACTCACAAGATCTCATTGTAGAACATGATTTATGTTCATGTTGAATGATTTTTTTTCTAGGGGAGGTAAAAGGAATGGTTTTCTATGTGCATATTTCTAAGAACATTTATTCCTTCAACCAGGGGAACACAGTGGGCAGCCTTTGTCAACAGTGGCATTAACGAACCAGAGGCAGTATTGGCTTCATAGGAGTTTAGGCTCAAGAAGCTAACCAAGGTTAGACAAATATTTATGAAGTTAGGTTTACTGTACTGGTTTATCCTCCCTTTATTATACCCTTAGGAGGAGGAAATTAAGAAGCTACTATGGGGGGTTGGAGGTATTTATGCAATAAGCTTAAATGTTAAAAGGTGCTGACTTCCAAGTATCTTCTTCTTTAGAAGCCACTTGCCCTGGTTGGTCTCTTCACCCACACTGATGTGGCAGGAGGAGAGACTCATGTGGTCCTCCCACTGGGAAGAGACACCTGCTCTTCTTAGAACATCAAATGGGAACCTGGTGAAGTCCAAGGAAAGGAAAGCCCAGGGGTTGTATGTTAAACCAATTCTATTCTAGCCCTGAGAGAGAAAAATTTATTTCCCTATACTTGGTTTCCCTTACCTTGCCTCTAAATTTGAAGTGGTTATGTAATTTGTTGTCCAAACCATAACTTCTGGAAGTGAAATGGGATGCTATTAATAATTAAGCAATGGCTGTAGATAAACCAGGATATATGGTTACTTTACCTATTCTCAGGCATCGGGGAAAGTTCTACAGAGGCCACTGGATTGCTTTTCAGGTAGGTTTTGAGTCAGAATCACAAAAGGAGACCTTACTTTAAATAGGGCGCAATGAGCATTTGTGAGTTCAGAACCTTAAAATAATAGACATGGTAGATTTGCCTGGCTTTGTCCCAATTTAGAGGTTATAATAGGAATTTTTCTACCAAAAAATACTTTCTATCAAAAAATTTTCTACCAAAGTGATCATGGCTAAATCTTTCCATATCATCCATCGCTCTTACAAATGACCTGTTCTGAATACTTCCTAGATGCTTCATTTCTGATGGGTCGGACTTAATTATTATAAATTTGATGCTAGTTATTTTTACCACAAATCCTACTTCCCCTTCAATAGAGTAGGAGTTCTCAACTTGGATTCATAATCTCTAGGAATCATTGAATGGGAGCAGGGGATCCATGAATTCCTGAAAGCAAAGAGAGACACACGTAACACATATATATATATAATGCATAATATATACATATGCATATATGGGTTTAGGCAATGTTTATATATTTTTTTCTCTAGAATGCAAGAGTGTATATGGCCTGAATGAAGCCTCTGAAAGCTAGATTTTTACTAGAGAGCTATAATATCACATTTCCATGTTTTGTATCTATTGCTTAAGTTTTATCCAGTTAAAAATAATGGATTAAGGGGGGAATAAGAACCACCGGGGCATTTTGTGTCTCACATGAAAGGAGAACTTACCTAAGAAATATAGTTATGGGCCCATCCACTTCATTATCACTTGAGAGGATAATAATGATACTATTCATAATAATTTCCAAGGTTTAGATAATAGAGATGTGACAAGTCTGTTCTTAGCACTTTATGCACACAGACAGATACACAGAGACTTAGGTAAGTACTATTATTGTTCTCATTTTACAGATGGAAAAATGAGGCACAAAAGGTTACATTAGGTGACTGTCCAAAGTCACCAACTTTCCTGAAAGGACTGGGAATTGAATCAACAGTCTGAACCCTGAATCTGTGCATTTAATTCCTACCCTCTTCTTGAATCATTGAATTATTTATTCATGGTTTGGAAGATACCCTTGCTTAGGAATGAAATAAATTCACATCATGTGAAGATCTAGGATATCTTTTCAGTTTCTCAATTTAAGTTGGTGAGTGTGTATGTGTGTATGCTTGTGTGTTTTGAGTAAGGAATTAAATTTTGTTACAAGGTGCATGGATTCCAAAGTTTTTAAGATGAAATTTAATCCCTCCAGAAAGTAGAGTACAAAGAAAATACCTTCTTTTTGGTACTGTTTTATAAATATCTCTTAAAAATGTACCACCTTCTTATGGCACTTAATAAACAAAACTTTAGAATGAATCTGATAATAAAATTATATTTATGTGTACTTTGACCTCTGAGATTCTTCCACACCACTTGAAAAATAAGAATGAAAAAAGCTAGACTGTAGACTAGAGCCAATAAAAATACAGTGGAAGAGATAGTCTTACCAGGGGTCTTATTGCCTCACGGTGTCCTTGTACCACTTCCTTTAGCCAACATTTTGTTTACACCGGTAAAAAGGAGAAAGTCAGGTTATAGCTGAAGTTGTAGCTAACAGAAAATTCCAGTGTTCTCTCCTGCCTCCCCCCATTATGGACCTGCAAATTCCTGTATGACAAAGAAAATACAACCGAGTGACAAATCCTGGGTAAACTACATTATTTTTAAGGGTAGGACTGTTTCTTATCCATCTGGAGCAATGGGATTCCTTTCCCAAATTGTCACTCACTATTTGCTGGATTAAGTTTAACTGTATTCATTGGCTTTTCACTAGGAATGTGTTGTCCTTCCAGGCCCTTCCAGTTTTCTTTAATTATCAAAGCATTGATGCTAACAATAAACAAGTTATCTGTGCATTTGTTTAAATGTACCTTGGATTCCCATTTTGGGACTGCCACTTATGGTTAGTGTTCCCTAGGTCCTAAGTTGTTATAGTAACTAGTATATCAATTCCTGGGTCAGATGAGTTACCTTTTAAGTCTTGACTATCTGGGCTGTATTGTAGACTGGCACATTTTTGTGGGGGATGTTTTTGGCTAAAAATTCTTTGGATCACAGGAAGAAAAGTTTTCATCTCTCTGTTTTCTTTCACTTCTTTTTTTTTTAATTTCTCATTTCAATAGATAGGGTGGATAAAATTCCTGAAGAATTAAGTCTTTCTTAGATGGAAACCAAATCACCCTCATATAATGTTTATGTATTTTCATATGTTAATAAATATAATGTTCTATACAACTGTGACCTTTAAGACATGTATTTTTTGCCACTTCTCATTTCCCATTCACTGGGTTGATTTTCCTTTTTATGTAAAAAATGATTTCTCCATATAACAATTCTGGACACAGGTCTTACGATTTATTTACCTTTGCTGTTCTTTGATCCTAAAGGCCAGGATAAAAGTGGGGATGGGAATTGAGGTAGTATTTTCTCTCATGTAGTATTTTCTCCCATAAGGATACCACATGTATAGATAGATAGATACTGAGCATTTTCATGTACATCAATTCACTTATGCTATAAGCTACATTTCTTAATGAGTTTTTAATCTACCATACTGTGAGCTGAACTCTTTCCCACTTTGAGGATATAAATAGTGAGTTTCAGACCAAACACTTTTTCACATAATTTTAACCTCAGTTTTTCTCCTGGGGCCTGATTTATAATAACAAGTGGTTCTGGCTAGAGGTACAGGGTGAGAAAGTTCAGGAGGAAGGAAAAGAAACAAGAGTACATTTATTTTAAGACTGTTTTCAGCAGATCAGTGTTTTTCTGAAATGTGAAGTAATCCTTTTATCCCCCACTGTTCTTTTAGTAAAGCCTGAAAACAGAGGAAATACTAAGAGACAGTATGAAATACTAAGAAATATGGATGCTTACATATTTTTATCTTCTCGAGAGATCCAAGTCCTTTCCCTTATAT